>JZLH01S0512606.1:36713-47658 GCA_001188425.1 Eucidaris tribuloides
AAATGATGATTTAACCTGTGTAGGAAAATACACCAGGACAAATAAGAGTGAAAATATTATTTGTTTTTTGAAAAAAAATTCAAAGATCATAACAAACACTGTGACATTCACTGTCAGCAATCTTCCTTTTGTTTTCTACACAAAATATCACAAAATTATTATTTTCTTTGAAAAAAAATCTTTAAAGAATTCATAACATTCTTAATATTTGCCTGATTTTTCTAAAAATGGTACTGATGTATTTCCCTTAATCATTCTTCCTCTATTCAGAGCAACTTGCTTTGAGCTTGGAATACCAATTTGATCAATCAGAGATGTGTGTATTGTTCACTGATGTTGGTGTCAGTGGTGGTACAATACATATGACTACTCAGATCTTTCTCTAGCATTGTGTACAATGTGATATAAAATATGATTTCAGGTGTCAAATATCAATCTCTGTACTCTGTGACCAATATGTATCAGATTAAATATGGCATACAAACAAATTGTGCTAAATATAAATGGTACCTTCAATTTACACATGTTTGATATCAAAATATGTAGGAAACATTCAGGAATGTGCTATGTTTCAGTTCGATAACAGCAGATGTTTGCAAGTAAAAGCAGTAAATTTCAAATTTTCTTATTTACATAAAATTATCAAAATACACAGTCTAGTGGAAAAAGAAGGTTTGCAATGTGTATGCAGCATGAAAAATATGTTCATCAGTTGATGGTGCATTCATTTTTTTATTACATATTTGGCATCATGTGTGCAAAACTCTGAAGAAAACAACTGTGTGATGGTGCATCAAGATCTTCATCCAATAAAACATGATCACAAAATTTGTTGAGGGGACAGGGATCATGATTCCCAGTCTTTTGAGAATTAACACAGGGCTAATATTTCTAATACCAATACTCATCATTTCTATCTTGATGGTACTAATGGTTGTTGAGTGATTTCATCTAACAAGCACTTTCTCTCTATTTCTTGCTGTGTTTTATTCCTTCATGCTGTTCTCACTAACAGATGTCAGACACCCCAACCATCCTCCTATGTCTGTAAGTATTGGGGAACTCAATATGTTAGTTGCCCGACAGAAGGGCCCTAGCATATGTTCCCGGCAGAAGGGCCTTAACACTTAATTGTCTCTAACTTGAAAACCATTTGGCGTTTGCACATGAGATCAAAGTAGTGTGATATTTTTAGATCCTTCTGTCAGATATCAATTCAGGCAATATTTCTCAAACTAGAGAAATTTTACTGTTAAAGCCCTTCTGCCGGGAACATATGCTAGGGCCCTTCTACGACAACCGACATCATACTCTCAACTAATACACTAAAATTTAACTTTAAATTTAACATGTAAATGTTTGTTTATTTTATTTACTTGTCTTATCTGTTTATTCATTTACTTGTGTTATATTTGTTAATTTATTCACATTTTAATCTTATTGATTGTTCATTTGTTTATTACTTTTTTTGTGTGATTATTTACATTTGTTTCATTTACTTATTATTTGTTAAGTTATCAATTCATTTCTTTTGATATTTTTCATGATTTGTTACAGTAGAAGTGGTAGTGGTTGTGGTGGTAGTAGTAGTAGTAGTTACTGTAGTAAATGTGGTAGGAAAAGTACATCTAGTTGTAGTAGTAGTAGTAGTAGTAGTAGTAGTAGTAGTAATACAAGTAGTTAGTAGAAGTGATGAAATTAGTGGTATTAGTAGTAATTGTATTAAGCAGTTTTTGTAGTAGCATGATTTTTAAGGGGGATTGTGTAACATGAAATGATGCTTACTTCAGTATAATACTTTATCCATCAGAAAACTTTAAGTTGAGCTTCAAAAGAATTTGAGAAATTGTATCTGTTTTCATAACATTTAAAAAAGATTTCATGCCTTTGAAAATAAATGGTTGCCCCTTCTTTTTGCTCTACAGGACAATTGCCATCAATCTCAATTATAACTTGTATTTTCTATTTATTTATTGTCCTCCCATGTTTGTCTCTTAGAGTACCACGACGTGCATCAAGTCTAACCCTGCTACCAGTCAGTCAAGGGATTTGATGGCACCAGGCTGTCCACCGGCTGTACCACATGACGATGACCTGATATATCTGGGATGATAGGAGTCATCAGCATCAAACTAAATTATTTATAGTATTTACAACAAAAATAATTAGAAAAATGGTTATATCCACTGCTAGACTTGTCCACATATTGAAGTCACTGCCTTTTGGGGGCATTACTTGCAAGGATAGGTATATTTTCCTTGGCAACAGCAATGTGATTCCTAATTCACATGACTTATAGAAAGTCTTTATGTCTGTAAGGTTTTAACAAAATCTTATGTTTTATCTGTCATCTGAAATATAACTTCAAACCAAAGTTGCTGTTAAAGCCATAAGACCAGTTATAACTTGTAACTCCTAAAATATCTTGAATTAACCTGGATGAGTACTGCCATTATCATATTCACATGTATGTCACCCTTAGTTCATGAAATCATTGTTTAAAATTCACTCTGGTGGTGGCTTGAAATCGTACCCAATCATAAATAATTTAATAAGTTAAGTATTTGAACAAGATTTGTAGTTTTAATTGATTTTTGTACTCACTAGGTTGTGAGACAATTAGATGTGTTATCACTTCCATCGAGATGCATCATGCATTTATACACAGCTTGTGTAATTTCTCTGTTTTTGCATATGCATCTCGTAAAGACAGTGATAAACAAGTGCATTTTGTGAGGAATTTATGTTTGAAATATTTCTACTTAAATATCCATTTATTGTTGTAGGTGTTGGAATAATTACAACTAAACTAATCTTGTCAGAGTACATGTACCTTTAACTAAACAAGGTTGTTTATGAGGTAATATACTTGAGATTACATTAGGTTAAATGGTTACATGCAAAGTTTTAAGTATTCCCTTTTTTCATACATGTATATCATTTTGCTCATCTCAGAAGTCCAGTTTTCTTACTCATTTTATAATTTTCATGTTACCATTTCATTCAGGTGAGGCTAACTTAGGCCCGCAACTTTTTCCCTCAACTATTTTGTTAATTTGTCAACGGCACATCTGGGGGAAAACTTCAAATGTTCTTATTTTGTGATGACAAACTTACTATTCAGTTGAAATATTTGAACAGTTGTCTGTATTCATTTTATTAGATCAGTACTTGAAATAAAATGTAGTGTAAGAAATTATTATTAAAGTCTTACAACTCTTTTATTTTACAATTAGTTTACACTAGGTTATATATGTATATATTAAGTTGAGTTAAACAAACCTTTTATCATTATTTTCAGCAGAGTATATGTTTTATTAGATAAAATATATTGACTTTTAACATTTCTGCAATTTCAAATTTGGACATTCACTGTCATGAAAACAGTTTAACACGTAAAAAGCTGCAGAAAGTCTATGATGTGTTTTTCAGTGCAGTAGTAATATATTGACTTATAAATCTGTAAAATCTATATTTTGTGTGTGTACGCGCATACATTTCAATGAATGTAAGTTATTAAATTACATATTTGAATCGGTTTGCGTTATTAGTAGAAAAAAATCATGATGGTAAATTCCTTCCAATTTAGTAAATATGTACTTGTGCATAGAGCATTTTTCATGAAAATCTAAGGTAGACATAAAATATAATTACAATATTTTTTGTTGTAAGTTTATTGTTTATAATGCAATGTCTTGCCTTCTGCATGTTCCAAATTCAAAATTAAAATTTAAAGTGTAATTAGGGTGTGAAAGAAACATCTACATCCAAAAAAGTGTGCAAGTGACAAGTGCCCTCTTTGATAGTTAGAAAATATTGTAGTGACATGATGGTTACATCCATGTCAAGGACAAAGTCTCAGCTTTCAAATGTCGTTTGTTTTGTTTTGTTTGGTTTGCTTGTTTTAATCCTGAGATATGTTTAGTTAACAATGTAAGGGTGAAATCACAAATGCGCCACTTTTCCTACATTCGATGTCGTATCAGGCCCTTTTCCTGCAGTAGTGGCACATTGTGATTTCACCACTTTGTTGTTAACTAAAGATACCACAAGATTAAAACAAGCAAATTGAACAGAACAAACAGCATTTGAAAGGTGAGACGTTGCCCTTGATGTTGATGTAAGCACATGTCACAGAAGTATTTTCTATCAAAGAGGGCGCTTTTCACTTGCACAATTTTTTTGGAGACGCAATTCATTTGTTGCAGTGATAAGCATCTTTGCCTAGTATACATTCAAGCTAGCCATATATTTGAAGTGACCTTTGCGAGAAATATGCATGAAATTTTCAACAATTTCTGATGTGGTCTGTGCACCATTGTACGTATAGCAGAGAAGGCTTCTCTAGCACTTTTCAGTCAACAATGTAAATAATAAATACATGTGCAAAAATAAAAATCCTAGAAGATTGTAAGTTAATTTTGCTGCGTGTTCAAAGTTTATCAGAGCACCTAATACCAAAGGATCTAATGTAATAAATAGACAAATGTAATCAAATGCATTTCTTTAGATTTATCTCTTTTTTAACATACATGTATTCTGTTATCAAATGAAAGTGTTAGCTGCTATAATACAAAGTACACAAGCTTGTGTACTTAAATGATGTGTTTTAATATACTGCAACAAAATCTCTGTCTTATGATGAAATATAACTTAACAAATTTTTAAGTGTGGTGTGAATTATAATTGTTCATGTTTCACACATACATTCGATATTAACAAGGGTGTAGAGGCATTGTAAAGTACATGTAAATTCTTTCTCTAACACTATAAACATGATTTCCCAGTAAAGTGTTTTTCGTTATAGCATCACACTTAAAAATATATATGTACTTGTACATATGAACCTGTAAAAAAAGATTTTTCAAAAATAAAGAGATTTTGATTGAGTGTTTGCCCTTCATTTGTGTGTTATTGGCGATACCTCGTTACTGGTAATTTATTTTCTGTGGTTGAAAAAAAAAATGAACAGTTCTACATACTATATTGACAGTGTATTCACAGAATATGTGGCAGTAATGTGCAAGATAGCATTGTTAAAAATGAAATTGGAATATGTTGTCAATTTCTTCAGAAGATAAAAAGGATAAGCTGATTTAAGAGGGATGAAAGTATATTTTATTATAAGGAATGTGGGAAATAAAGTAATCATGTGTTGGTCTGTGCCTTTTGTTACTAATATCAAAGATAACAAGATACCTTGAATTTTTATGTAAAAAGAAAAAAAAATGCCTAGTACCGTATCCTGCATGGAAATTGATCACGATATGTAGAGCTGTATTTGTGTGAAAATGTCCATGAATTAAACAAACTAAAACAAACTGGGTTGTTTGTCTGTTTTTGTTCATTTGTGTGAAGTGTTTGTAATAGTATCTCCCAGACTCCAAAGTCGCTGTAGGATAGTATGGGTTGAGCAGGATTACACTGCCACCGCCAGTGTGTTACATTGCTTGTGTGCACAATACAGGCCAGGGCTGCCTCTCAAAATTTTAATTTCCCCCTACGCCGCATGCGTATTTTCCCCTACGCTTCAATAACCCAGTTTTCCCCCACGAACCTATGTTTTCTCTTACAAAAATCCATTTTTCCCCTATGAAGGTATTTTTTTTCCTACAAAATAACCTTAGTAAATGCAATAGATTGATCACGATTTCTTCGCCGGAGGTGGACCAAACGGACAAAAATAAACAGAAATTCTTTGAAATCCTAAGAATATTTCTGAAAATTGTCAAAACCCCAACATCCCCTACAAATCATTAAAAAAACCCTACTTTTCCCTTACAGAAGGTCATTTTCCCTGTAGGTATCCCCTACAACCTATAGGTTGGCTAAAATCCCCTATGGTAGGGGGTTTCTCCTACTAGTGGCAGCCTTGATACAGGCCATATTTCTTGACAAATTTTGTATGGATTTGTAATGAGAAGTACATCTTGTCCAAATCTCGAAGCTGGGGAATTTTGGTGATGCTGCTGTCAGTGTTCTGACAGCAGGATCAGTGGTCTGTTCTGATTTGTGTCCTGTGGATGATCTATGGGCCACACTTCTCAATAAATTATATATCATCTTTATATTAAGCCAAGGTTTTAGTTTGGGGATTTTTTTTGTTATTGAAAGTTTATGCCCCCAAGTCATACCCTGCAATAATAGATTACATAGAGATGTCTTTAGTTTTTTTTTTAATTGAATTTATGAAAATGTCGGGCGAGGGGCGGGGGGGCGACCCCGACATTTTTTACCATATTTATTTACATTATAGAATCCAAAGGCGTTAATAGCGTGTTAATGTTATCCGCAGTTATACACTCATCTGGAAAGAGCAGAGTCTCTCTTTCAGATGAGGTATTTACTCATATAAACCTTTAACGCCTTATTAACCCTTTGGATGCTATAATGTAAAATCTATGGTCAAAAATGTTGGGGGTCTCCCCCGACATTTTCGTAAATTCATATAAAAAAACTAAAGACATTCAGAATCTATTATTACAGGGTTATGACTTTGGGGCATAAAGCTTTCAAATAACAAAAAATCCCCAAAACTAAAGTTGGGCTTTAAATGGCTTATTTACATAAATTTAACGTTTGAGAAGGAAAAAAAAATACATTTGAACATTCACAGACAGAAAAAAAAAATCAAGTAACCATAAAAATACACATCTGATGAGGGCAATGAGGCGGCGGCCCCTTGCCGGTCAAGAGCCGTGAGGGCACTGTTGTTGAATAATTCCAGGTATTTTAGCACATTCCAAGTGAATGTGTGATTATATTAACAAATTCAACGTGAAGGTAAAAAAAATATGCAGGAATAAAAGATTACTGAAAAAAGGTGAAATAAGCACCACCAGGCTCCCAGGAGGCCCTGAGCCAACACCTTCCCACCCTTACAGGCGTCAAGTATATCATATTAAACACAAAAAATCAATCAATTGTTGCAGCTCGTCATCATTAACCAAGTCAAACACCTTAATCCCATCCCTAATATCAATGAAATCCTTTTAACATCTCAGATTTACATTGCAACTCATTGTCAATCCCTATCCTATTTGAGCCATCATTATTAATATTGTACATAACCAAAATACTTTTAGCTTCCCTCAGGTTACTACAATAAACAGATGTAGGATTTCAACAAGATATTTATTTGTATTGTTGATTTCAAGAGTTCCGACCCATGAAGGGTTGCCTTATTTTGAAAATTCTGAAATATATTAACTAACTTTTGTTCAAGAGGAATACTGTCAGATAAATATGCAACAAGATCACAGTGAGTTCTATAACGTATTTTCCATATTTTTCGAAGTGCTTTTCTCCTCACTATACAAATATCTTTGAATCCTTTACTCACAACAGACCAAATGGAAGAACCATAAAAACTACAACAATACTGTTTAAAAATATGACACTGCAGTGAAGAGTGAATGATAAATTAATAAAATAATAAATTACTGTATACGCCATATATTTCGTGTACATATATTTTCGGGATTTTGCCTCGACGAGGAATTCGCAAGGGTATATTTTGATTTTCACAATTTTATTGCATTTGCATTCACTTTGTACAGGAATATCAAGAAGCGAAAATCTTAGCATTCAGTAAGTCAAGAAATTAATGAAAATTAAACCACCGTGAAATATTCAGCATATATAGTATTTTTTCAAATTTTATAGGTAGATGTATAAGCCGTCTGTATAAATTTCTAAAACAGTTGCTGATCTTTTCCTCAGATTTTCTACTTGTATTCAAAATATTTTATCACTCTGGAATTTCCCTGTAAAATGCCTTCATGTGTGTGTGTGTGTGTCGGGGGGGGGGGGGTGTTTTCAAACATCCCCCACACTTTTCACGGAAAGCGAAAAATATCACTGAAGGTGACAAATACCCTTTCTGACGCACATCTTCACCCCAAGACTAAGTAGTTTATTGCTAATATTCCCCTAAACATACATACTAGTGAAAATTTGTCAAGGTGATATCAAAATATTTTCACTATTCTGTAAAATACAAATACATTTCTGGAGGTCAGATTTCTTTTTTTTACATTTCTCAACTATATCCATTACCAATGTTACAACAGAAGAAATGTGTGAGAATTTTGAGTATGTATAAAACATTTGACCATGAAATTTGCACAGCAGAATCTTGAATAATGTACCTGATTTAATGTAGTTTTATCCCCAAATGAGGACTGCTTCCAATTCTTTTATTTCCCTTTAAGGATACTATATAACATTGTGGAACACCCATCTAGAATCATCAAACTTAACTATCTGACTTATCTGACAGTGTTTAAATGGACAACATCCTAGCCCACAAAACTTCAGAGAGTTATGCTGTCACTTGTAAAATACGTACAGATAAAAATTGTTGGCTGACAAAAATTCTGCAGCAGTCTATGGGATAAACTAGAATGGTTGCTCAATGATTTTCACTTTTTAAAAGCATTTCTTGATTGTTTTGAACTGCAATTTTTTCAGGGCTTCATTTTTAGACCTTATCAGAGACACTGGTAGCATGAGGAATCATGTGGCTCTGATTTTTTGAACTGGAAACATTGTTATGCAGGCGACTCTCATTATAAAGAAGTACTCGGGACCGAAAGTTTTCTTTCATTGAATCAAAATTTTGTTATAACCAAACAGTGAAACTATATAAAGATATATAGATAATAATTTTGGGACCTGAATTTCTACCTCGTAACAGGAATTTCATTATAACTGTGTTCGTTGTAATGGGAGTGCACTGTACAATGCCTTCAATGGTTAATGTGGGATGTATTTAGTTTTAAGGCTTATCTTTGCAAATGTCATTAAAAACATGACAAACGACAACATGACACATAGTACACCACCATGCACAATAAATAATACATAAACAATACTACTTCCATTTTAAATTATTTTTATTGAAAATGTAGTCATTATTAACAAAGTAGTTACTGTTGGGGAAATTCCCATCTCAGCCTACGAGTCTACTGATTCTAATTTTTTTGCTCAATTATTTACAAGTCATTTTTGTTTTTGTTAAACAGTACAGTAAAACACATGTATTGTTTTCTTGTTGTTTTGTATCATACAGCCCACTGCAAAAAACATAATATTCTGCAGTGGTGAAAATTTCAGGAACTATCATTTTCTGACTTTGTTGCTCGTTTTTTGAGATGAATACAAGATGCACAGAAATAATGCCATATTAAGTTCAAAGGTATTTGGGACAGATATTTGTACATAATTAATAGAAAATGAAAAAAAAGGAACAAAATATACACATCCATGTTTACGTTTGCTACAAACTGATTGGGATTACAATTTGAAATGACATTTAAAAAGGGTTGATTGTATAACAGTATCTGTCCTGTTGCAGTGTAATGCAGATATAACATAAAAATCCTTTAGATATTACTATACATATACAACAAATATTTTCCTCCACATATTTACCAAGACAGCTTGCATTGTACGTCATGTTAAATGCCTTCTTTTTGAATGATTAGTATCGGCAGTTTCATTGTGACTTTCAAATTAATAAGCTATATTACATATTAAAGAAAATGTGAATGATGAGTGATCTAAAATTTTATGATAATTGGATATATGGATACCTTACTCCAAATCTCATCTATAATGTGACATTAAGGAAGTATTACGACTTATTTCAAATGTATACTGAATTGACAATGATAAAATAATGAAGAATTGGAAGCCACAGTTATTAATTACTCATGAATGTTTAATTTCAGTACTTGCAGAGGAAATATGAAGGGCAATGAGCTCAAATGAACTCACAAATTCTGCCAAGTTTGTTGTTCAGTGTATTTACAACTATTTCCTGATTTCTTTGTTTTTAAATAAGTGTTTATTGTGTTTTCTCATCATTACAGGGTGCCCAATGTAAGCTGTAATTTTGGTTCCATGTCCCCATCAATTTATATACACTGTTTACCAATAAAGCACAAAATAAACATTTTTTGAATTTAATTTTTATTGTTAAAATTCCCGCTGAGGAAATTTTTTTTTTCAAATGCAAATATTTTAAAACAGTCCCCTTTTAGGTAGATAAAGGCATATCATAATGTAGTCTGATTCAAAGTGAGCTCTTATTTGGTGCTGTGAACTTATTTAGATGCTGATTGTACTTAGTTTGGTCAAATATGTGTGAAGATTAGTCAAGAAATAACTTTGTTGTAATGGGAGAAGAACTGAACAAACACCATAGCTTACAGATGAACATACTAATTTATATATGGAGGGACTGACAGACAAACGAGATATACATACTTCCTGTGGTTTCTTTGGCTGCGTAAACATTAAAATGCCCCCAAATTTAGACAATCTGTAATTCTGATAAATCAGAATCAATTTAGTACCATAACGCATAGTACTAGAACAAATTAGTACTTGTTACATAAACAAAATTATCTACAAGTAGTAACTGACAAACTAGTTCTGACGAACACACAAACACACGGACACACACACAAACATAAACTGTTTGTTCCCACCGAATGATCAATCAGAAATCTCTCGATAATGACCAGGGACAGTGAAATATATGTGCTGTTAATCAAATTAAATTTTTTCCTGATTTTTTTGCTGGTAGAGTTGAAATTTAAATGAATTAAAGTTGTCAAAATGTGATAACATTTCCACTACTCTAATGGAAACAATATTTTAAAAGAGAAGAAAGGATTATAGCAATGAAAACTCTTGTTCCATAATAAAATCTGGTGTAATATATAATCATGACTTTTGTTGGTACATTAAAATTCCAGGTGATGATGATTTGATTTGAATAACTAAAATGTTCAATCCAGTCAACATAAACAATGTGTGTTCTTGTGCCACTACATACTCCCAATCCATGGAAATAAAAATATTTTGAAATGAGTTTGGTACATTATTACATAATACTGATTACCATTACACAATGTATTTGAGCAGTAGGAGAAAT
>JZLH01S0512628.1:1857-21016 GCA_001188425.1 Eucidaris tribuloides
AATCCACGAGCAGGGAAACATGAACATGATGGTGGCCTCTCACAATGAAGACACCATCAGACACACAGTACAAAGGTACCCCTCCTTGATAATACAGACAGTACAAAGGTACCCCTCCTTGATAATACAGACAGCTCAAAGGTACCCCTCCTTGATAATACCCACAGTACAAAGGTACCCCTCCTTGATAATACCCACAGTACAAAGGTACCCCTCCTTGATGATAATACAATAGTGCTGTAGTAAATTGATTAATCAATTGTTATCCAATTGATCACTTTGGTGGCTGGTTTTGAAATCGTGATTTTGGTTGCCGATGGTCAAACAGTGATGCACAATACGGCAGAATTCATTCAACCATCCAAATCAGTTATGAATCCATCTAATATGCCATAAACAATGTTTTGCTTACCTAAAGACATCAACTCTATTATCTTTTCTTCATGATTATTTTTTTCTTTGCACAAATTTCCCAAAATAAAGTTGACATTACCAGGTTTTCCAACCAAAAATGACAAAGCCAGACAAAAAATATGAAACAACGTCCAGTGACTGACTCGCGCAGCACGAGCTGTTGAAAAAACAATGGTTCCGTCTATCCGGTTCAGTGTGTATGCGGTCTTGTACTGGTCACTGTCACTGACAATACACAAAGTACAATGGTACCCCTCCTTGACAATACACACAGTACAAAGGTACCCCTTGTTGAAAATACAAAGTAATTAACAGGTAGTAAACATGAATATTCATGGGTGTAGTCGGCAAGATTGTGACTTCAAAACTAGTATATTTATTAATGTACAGTGCACTCCCGTTATAATGAACACAGTTATAACGAAATTCCTGTTACAACGAAGTAGAAATTCAGGTCCCAAATTTATTATCTATAATATCCTTATATACTTTCACTGTTTAGTTACAACGAAATTTCAATACAACGAAAGAAATCTGCCAGTCACAAGGACTTTGTTATAACGGGAGTCGCCTGTACATTTTTACTTTTTATTTACTACTTTTTATTTCTTTAATTTGATTTATTTATTTGTGACCTGTCACAACACAAAACGCACCATAAGTCGGAAATATGAGAAATTGCCTTTTTCATACTGTCTTAAAATAGAGACTCTAAGCTTTCAAATGATGTATAATTTGCCTAGGATGGACGAAGCAAACCCATTTAAAACCCTGCTCACAAGTTTGGACTATCAGTAAGCCATTATCACGAAAGCGGAGAAACACGGCTGCAAAGATAGTGCTCATTCACGCGAAACGGAAGGCCTTTAACAACTGTTCCATAGAAAGCGCGGTATAACTAGTCACTTTCAAAATGAGAATTGTCGATTGGTAAATCCTTTCTAGCTGTTACAATCATCATCAATGAATAGTTCATAAAAGCAGCTTTGTGGTGATACCCAAATTATTACAGGGGGACTTGACGATGTTGGAAAACAAGCATTTACATTCAGAGTTACATTATGGTTACTCTCGCGATGTGAAGATCATATTCGGCCAAATTTTCAAGCTCCTGCAAAAACGTGGTCGAAGTTCAAATCAAGAAAAATCATACTTCTGAATCACTTCTGGTCCTCAAATTTGGACAGATAAAAGATTAGTGTATGTACCTTCAGAAAATATCAGAATCCCAGAATCAACTTTTGCAACCCAATTCGACTATTTACTGCATTTACATGAAAACTTCCATTGCGACTTATTGATTGATTTGTGGTGACAGGTCACATTTAGTTATTTATGTTTCATTACAGGATGAAAGAGCTTGGTATCGGCAGCAGGGACAGGCTGGTGTACTTTGGTCAGCTTCTCGGAATGTGTGATCAAGTCTCCTTCCCTCTAGGTAAGTTGTTGTTGCCATGGTGACCAGTTGTTGACTGAGTTTTCCTTTATAATGATGCTACATAATTTTTGGAAAACATCTTTAGGGCAATTCCGTGAATTACTGGACAAATCACAAATTATATAAATAGGTCTATCTCGAGTCGTATTGCATTTTAATTTTTTGAATTGGTATGAATCATGAAGAAACAATGGGGGACGATCATTTCTACCTAAATTTTACGTCTTCAACACGCACCTCTAGAGAATCAGAACGCATGACATGAAATATCCACAAGTGGACTTGTTGTGTACTAAATTCTCAGTTTATTGAAAACTATTATTTATTCTGCAGTTTTTTTCGCATGCAACAGGCCTCTTGCTCATTGTTTTGAAAGAGTAATAAAGCCCACATCATGCATACTAATCTGAAAAAGCATGATACAACGCAAAATTTGTGTGGAATGGACAAAATGTAACGTAACACTAACCGTAACATAACTAACCATGTTTTTGATGATGTAGTTAAAAATGAAAAGATTTTTATCAATACGTTATATATCAAATAACTTATCAAGATGCCAGAACTAGCATAAATACCACAGTTTGTTCCAGTTGAAAACAGGTTGAGGAAACTTTGAGGACAAAGACTTGTCATTTTTTTCCATGTCCTCTTTACGTAACGTAACTAACCATAATTGAAGTTCATGTTATTACCCACTGAAACAAGTCTGATGATTTTGCTTGATGTTGTGAAATAGGTGCCAGTCTGGAGAATTGACGGTACCAAATCAGAAAAATAATATGAAAGCATATTCATGTAAGAGCCAAATGTTGAGTAAAGTTTGTCATAAAGTGTAATGTAACTAATCACGGAATTGCCCTTAAAATTTGATATATTTGATATAAGCCACCAATTTGCCCGAACAATAATTAGAGCAAAATCTGACGATCATATGTTGTGAACATCTTTGACATACAAGAATATCCAGTCGTGTACTCCATGAAAGGAGAGTTACACAGTTACTAACTGATGCTAATCTAGCCCATAATTGGAACAAAATATCGGTCACAATACTGGACGACCCACCAATAATGCAGTTTAAAATCAATTAGTGGTTAGAAGTCCCTGAAATTTCAGTTTTCTGTTGTTTGTAATGTGAGGGGAGTTCTGTAATTTTATTTTCTGTGGTATGCTGTGGGTTTTGAATAACTTCATGCCATTGAAAGGGTAACACAACTGTCAAATTGGCTCGTCTTGAATCATTTGTAATATGAACCATTATCTTTTGCAAAGCTGAAGAGTAGGAACATCTTATTGGCATAGGTTGCTTTTCATACTAGATATTTTTTTATAATAAACGGTAACAGCTTCTACAAACTCATGCCAAAATGTACATACGTACACAAAAACTTGTATATAATTATGAAGTATTTCTTTGAAATGTATAATGCTTGGTTTTCTGCCCAAACAAGATGTCATAATGGCCTTTAGCCATTGTAGGAAGAACAGACTGAAAAAAATATCTGAACTTCATTGTATTTGCATAATTTTTGCTGTACTCATGTGTATGTAATCATGTAGGTAGCAACTTCCACAAAATAACCAGATCAAATTGTCGGTTTTCCGGCAGAAGGGCCCTAGCATATGTTCCCAGCAGAAGGACCTTTAACACTAAATTGTCTCTAACTTAAAAACTATTGACCTTTTTCACATGAAATCAAAATAGTGTGATATGTTTAGATCCTACTGTCAGTCTGTTAAGTGCAAATATCAAATGAGGCAATATTTCTCAAATTAGAGAAAATTTACTGTTGAGGCCCTTCTGCCAGGAACATATGTGACCCGTCACCACGATACCCTGATAAAGTCGCACAGCCCAAAGGTAAAGAAAGTGCCAGTATCGTAATTATGATATAACAGTGAAGAGTGAAGTGTCCTGAAAAAATAGGATGTTGATGACCTTCACATGTTGCAAAAGTTTGAATATTTTTATTTTCAACCGAAGTATTTTTCTTTCTGTGTGAATATTTCGTAAGATGTGTGACTTTATCAGGGTATCGTGGTGACAGGTCACATATGTTACGGCTCTTCTGCCGGACAACTGACAGAATGCTAGATCTGTTAATTCTTATAACTCACAAAAAGAATTACCCAACTGGACTTGAACTTGTAACCTACTGCTCTCCGGGCAGCATTTAAGTCCAGCTGGGTCATTCTTCTTGTGAGTCATTAAAAATAAAAGATCAATATTTGATCTTATTAACTTTTGGAGATTACTACCTCAATGATCATATGCAGAGAGTATAGCAAAAATTATATATTACCATGATTTCTCTCTGCAGAACTTTCAGTAAATCTTTAATTCACTTGTTAAAAATCTGATGTGTTGTTATTTCAGGTCAGAAGGGCTATGCCGTGTACAAATACATCCCTTACGGTCCCGTGAAAGACGTCCTGCCGTACCTCTCTCGACGCGCCCAGGAGAACAGCGGCATGTTGAAGGGGGTGACCAACGAGAGGAAACTGCTATGGCGAGAACTCAAAAGGAGGGTCAAATCGGGGCAGATACTCCACACACCTTGAGGGATTTTGAGATAACTATGATAATTTAAAGATATTTATTTAGTTTTTATAACCATCACCTTTTTCATGACCTTTTATTTCTGGATTGATTTTCATGTCAATGTTTAGATTATGCTAAAACAAATTCTATTAATGAAAGGATAATAAATGATGTGGTTATGAAATAGCCACACAGAGCAAGTATTGGCAAAAAAAAAAAATGATTGAAAGGATGCATCAATTATCACACAGTTGTGCCAGGAAATAGATGGCTGCGCATCAATCAGGCAAGAGATAGCATTTCTTCTCTGCAGTCATTGATCTATTTATGTTTTAGCAGTGGAGAATTGCTCAATTCCCAGTCCCTGGATTCTACCAATACCAACAGACATGCTTGGCAGCCTGATGGGGATTGGCTCTGCATGGATTTGCATCAGAGGCATATTTAGGTAGCAGATGGTAAGGGGGATGGAGGTATGCATATCCCCGCAAATTCAGGTGGATGATGACATGTAACATCACCCCCCCCCCCGAAAAAAAAAAAAAAAAAAAAAAAATTCGTTTAGAGGGAAATAAAAAATGTAAATACAAAAGCCTTAGTTGAATAATTGATGATTCATTGAAAAAAGTTGTTACATTAATGATGATACTAACTACGACAATGACGTCTACTACTACTTCTTCTTCTTCTACTACTACTACTACTACTACTGCTACTACTTCTGTTATTGCTACTATTACTACTACTATTACTTCTACTACCACTACTACTACTACTACTACTACTACTACTACTACTACTACTACTACTACTTCTACTATACTCCCTACTACTACTGGTACTCCTAGAATACAGACAATACAATTATTTGCTTAAATATATATCAATTAGTAACAGTGTTTGATAGGGGAAAATGCATTTTATGACACTTAACTTAAGTAACTCACTGTGCCTGCAAAGCAGTAGATAAATTTAAACTGAAACTAGCAATGCAATTTTTAGTCACTGGGTAGCAAGTTTCACAGGCGTACATACAATACAGTTAGATACTCTCCACACTGTTGTCATGAGCAAGTGTATATGTATTGCCTTCTATATTTTCAGGCCCATATTTTTGCAGTTGTAATGCACTCTTTTTCTGAAATTAGCATGAAGAAAAACATGTAAATTTGGACGTGTGGAAATATTTTGGTGACAACTCAAGTTTGAAATTCATGTCTCAGATCACATTTCAACTGTAATTTTCAGAAGAAATATTGTGCAATGCAGTCAGGAAAAAACTAAACAATTTGTTGTGCTTTATGTTGACTTCAACTTCAATATATTTAGGAGGTTAAAAAGACGGGCCTGATTTTTCTATTTACATTCGTAAACAGTACTGAATGCCACAAAACTTGATTTAAATATGAAACTGTTAAGAGGTTACTGCAGTATAATGTGTATCCCTTTAAATCTACTTTGTGATTAAGGATCAATGAAGCAGTTGAAGCTTTCAACCTTTTTTGCTTTTGGCAGATGATAACTATTAAAGTATGGATGACTGATATTCTATGTGTGGCTGCAAACCTTGAACTTATTTATTTCCTGTAAACCAAAGACACAAGAGCACGACATGTATGTATCAGTGGTATTTATTTTAGATCCTTTATCTCATGTTTCTGCTGTGTGTGTGTACATTAGTTTCTCTAACATGTATTTCATATACCATGTGACTTTACTATAACCAAGAGTTATTCGTCGTTGTGGATAACGCGAAGAAAAATGCCAGTCTTGTAATACGGCATTATTGTATCGCCATATGCCCGCCAGAAAGACAGATTCTGTGCAAAAGTCTATAGTGTTTATCTTTACTGGGCACACAACTTTTGGTTAACACTTAAAGGTACATGTTAGTATTTATACAAATTGTTTTTTAATTGTTAGTAATAATGTGGCAATATAAAAAAAAATGATGTGTGTCAAAATCGGCACACACATCGCCCATGACGTAATCTACAAGACTGTATAGTTAATTATTCGGAATTAATTTCATATTAAATAAGTACGCTAATTTATGCATACAATCATAATTAAGCTCTAAATCACTAATTAAAGCTCCAAACATGCAAATTTTTTGGTCGAGACACTCTTTGTAGTGTTCTTAGCAAATGCACTTGAAAAAAAATCCGGAATCAAAATTGATTTCCTATGTATTTTATTGTTTTTTAAATTTCTTATGTATTTCCTTGTTTTTTCGACCTTTTGTTTTTTATTGTTTTTACCTGAAATTTTTCGGGGACACTTCTGCGATCACAAACAGTTTAAAATTAATTAATTTCAACCAGTAAAAGTAAAAATAATCATACATTTATGAATTTTGGCTGAAAACACAATTTGTATTGAAATTATAAAGGAAATCACGTTTTGGACCGATTTTTGGTGTGACTTGCAAGTACAAAATGTTACGTAACTTCGGAACCGCATACCCGGGCGTCGCAAATTTGGTCTCAAAAGATGCGCGAGACTCGAGACTCATTGGCGACATATTGCGCGAAACGTCGGGGGGGGGGGGGGGGGTCGGATTCTGCCCCCCCAGCCTTTTTAGGGTTAAGGTAATAAGTCTCCTTTTAATACACATGTTTCACTCACACTCACATATTATCACAGCTGTCTATGGAAGTGTCTCACAGAGGAATTTATATATTTCAATATCATGCATACCTGTAATATGCATGTTGCAATGGTGCTGTGCTTGTTCTTTCTCTGTTCTTTGTATACCACCCTTTTCTATGTTTCCAGATATGTGATAAAACTAGTGAGAGGTGCTATTGAGATATATTCACTATGTTTGTCACAAGATATGCACTATCTGCAGAATTACCGTATGCAAGGATACATGCACATCATAAAAAAATTTACCCTTAAAATAAAAAGACCAATACACTGGAGTATATGCAATAAATGCACTGATACATCTAAATCTCACAGACAATGTGAAAAATGTTAGAGTGGTTGTTGAATGTTTAATGTTACAAGATCAATTTAAAACTTGGTCACTTTTTAAGTATCAAATAGTGAAAAGTTAATTACTAAAAAAAGATTTTTAAGTGTGACAGTTTGACAGATATGCTTAAAAAATGCTGTAAAATTAAAACAACATGAAAGAAATTATAAACATTCATCTTGAAAGGAAAATAGCATTGTTTTCATTTTTGAGGGAAAATCCCAGTTGATATTTTGCACCCATCTAATTTTAAACCAGAAATTCAAATTGCATTGAAGGTATTTGTGTAATTTGCTGAATATCTACATGTATATAAAATTGTTCTCTACGAAACTCATTAATAACAAATTTAAATCAATCTGGTTTAATACATCCTGAAGTAATTGTGAGGTGTGATTGCAAAATCAGTGCAATAAACAATAAAGACTGTTCATTTTAAAAGCATAGTGTTCTTTAATTAATAGGGTTCTTTAATTTCATTTTATCAATATTGTAAAGACCACCCACTCTCTTCCAGTATTCTTTGTTGCAACACTTCGTGAGCAGTGGAGATATAGCATAAAATGTTTAAAAATTCTTGATTTTTTTTTAGTTGAAGAGCACTTTTAATAAACATACAAATCAAGAACATGATCTTTGGAGTGTTATAATAGACAAAGGCTTACAAACCCATAATTCATTTTGAAAAAAAAAGAGATAAAAATAGAAATCGTGTGTGTGTGTACTTGTGTGTGTTAAATTCAGTTTAGAATAGTGAGAATACTGTATCATCTCATCATTTGATTTGAATTTAAATTAATTTTATTTTAAGTGAGTTTGTGTTCATTATAGTTACAATGTAATAGATATAATATGTCTTTATATTTATTTTTTGTTAACACAAATGTTACAAACATAAAAATGCACATATAAAACCAGATTAAATTTACAGTAATTGGTTGCACGTCTTTTTAGGAGTGAATGCCAAGTGTTATGCATGACATTTTTTTCATGTTTACGCAAGTTAGAAGCTTGAACAAAATGTAAAGATGTATGTACATATTTTGGATGTATATTAAAAATGTTAAAAGATGCATGCAAGCATTGTACTTTTGCAATTTAGTTATGGTAGTATGGTACAATTATATTTGCAAAATGTGTGTTTGATGCCCTTTAAAATGATGATATATGCATGATTTGACTTCTATAATGTACACCGAGTCAGAAGTTGTGTAATGTATGAGCAATTATATAAATTGTAAACATTGATATGTGAATATTTTGTACATATTTATACATACTTTCATAAAAAATAATATACTAAATTATCAATGTAACAAGACTAGTTTACAACAAAGTGGCTGTGATAGTGAAAAATGCATACTTATTTTCTTAATGCATTTGTCTGCAATTAGGGTAAGGCAGCTGATAGTGGAATTTGTCGACTTTCTTTGACCATTAATTGGACTAGATATTATATTCCATATTATTAAAAGCTACCAATTTAGCGTGGTTATTCTAACTTAAGTGGGTTGAGTGTCTTAAATGTAAGGAGGCATTTGACTTACCGTAACATGACATTGTGTTACACCTACAAACTGCAACAACCAATGCCCATTAATATTATTTTACACCCTCTTTTATGTTTGTAGAACGTTTGGCTACGACATGTAATTGACATTTGAAACCCAATGGGAAATCCAGTTTGACATCATGTGCGATATGGAAATATTTGCCAAACTCTACAGAAAGGTAGATATGGATAGACAGAGAAAATCCCCAATAATCTCCATTGAAACTCAAAACTAAAACTACAACTTGTGCAGTTGTAGTTAAAACCTGTATTTGGTTGTTAAAGGCAAGGTTCACCCTGACATCAAGCTGGTTTTAATAAAAGCAGAACAAGGAGGAAAACATATTAATGAAAGTTTGGCGAAAATCCACCAAAGAATAACAGAGTTATGAAGTTTCAAAAGTTCAATTTTGCGACGTCATATGCGAGCAGCTCGCCATATGTCATGTAATATAAATTCCATAAATTGATATTTTTAATGGTTCATGATAATTGAATGGGTTTTTTTTTCATAGAAGCCTGTATGAAATACTGTATACGCTATATATTTCGCGTTCATATATTTTCGCGATTTTGCTTAAAAAAGAGGAATTCACGAGAGTATATTTTCGCAATTTTATTGCATTTGCATTCACTTTGTACAGGAATATCAGGAAGTGAAAATTTTCGCGTTCATTAAGTCGCGCAATTCGCGATAATAAAACCACCGTGAAATATTCAGTATATACAGTAATGTTGCTGATAATATATTGAATGCACAGGTTAAATCATTTTCAAATTTCTGAGAAAACAGCACTTTATGGAATTTATATCACATGACATATGGGGAGCTGCTCACATGTGACGTGATAAATTCCATAACCCTGTTTTTCTTTGGATTTTTGTCAAACCTTCGTTAATATGTTTCTCTCATTGTTCTGCTTTTATGAAAACCAACTTGACGTCAGGGTGAACCTTGCCTTTAATTTCAACAGAGTTTTGATGGTTGAAGGAATTGGCAATTGAATTTAATGCAAAGTCTGACAGAGAAGAAAGCAGTACCTGAATCTTCAAAGGCATTTCACAAATTCATTGAAAGAAATGTGGTGAGTTTATCCTGTTTGATATGGTTGTAAGCAAATGAGTTAATGATTATGCTAAATAGAGTGTGAATCTTTGCAGGAAGGATCTGTCTTGAATTTGTTGAAGGAAAACCGAGCATGAACATACCAGCGTTGAATTACTCTTGTGCCCGATAGAAATTTATCCCACTGAAAGGTACACAATTTGCTTGTCAGAAGGGATACTGATGATCTTTCTCTTCAAATAAGTCACATTTGACCCCAAAAAATTCCACAGCAGAATCCTTACTTGATTCTAGATAGTTTTACCCCAAGTTGAGGACTACCTCCAATCATACTATTTACCTTTCATGCTGAGTTTGAGAGAGAACAAAGTGGTACCTGAATCTTCAACATATTTGTTAAAAGAAATGTGGTGATGTTGTCCAGTGATTTGGTTTTGAAAGAAAAAACAAACCAAGAACTGTGTGACAAGTGAGTTTGGTTTGAAATGTACATGAAATAAAATGCACGAATATGCCTTTATTTTCTTGGGAACTCCAGAATAGTCACAAGTGATTGTAATCAGTCAGAGGTTCATATCAAGGAGGCAGTCACCCATTCAAATTGATGTACATGTATTAAACTGAATTTCTCATTATGGGCTTGTTACAGGCTCATTATGGGCTAAAGAATTTGTGTCAGAAAATATGGAAATTACTATACTTCACCAAGTTTATTTGACATTCTCCATTTATGGTGTGGACCTAATGGAAAATTGAAAAGTGGGGCATGTACAGCCCCTGGACAGAATTAAATTTGACAAAAGTCATGGAGCTGTGTTAATTTCATAGGAGGAACAGTTGGAGGAAGGGGTATATATTTGTTCCTAAGACCTTGCTTGCTATATACTCACTTAGCTTATGCTAGTGTCTAACAGCTCATAAATAGTAGATGACAGCATAGTTCTGTGTATGTCGTTGGCGATATCTTAAGTCTTTGTCTTTCTGTACCTTTCCTTCATTGTACCCAAGGTCTATGTCTCCAGTTGAACATTTGAGTACATTTTGTTTTGATCTTTTGATACATTACTTAGCGGATAGTTTTGATTGTGTGTGATTGAATAGACTCTTGGTAATGTATAGATAATTGCTAAATAAGTACTGCGGGACAAGCAATGAATTGAGCACAGGTTGAAATCTTACTGAATTATTGATAACGTGTTGCATAATTAATCATCCATTATTTCCCTCACAGAAAAAAAGCTGTTAAGCTGAAGTAAGTGACCATGGAGAATAAAATAGAATAAAATAAAATTCATGTTGAGGCTAACAAAAAGGATTTCAGTTGCTGAAATGATACATGTAGCATTAAAGGTGTCAAAGAGTTTTCATTAATTATGTATTTACAAGGAATAGCTAAGTGTACGATAATATATATATTTTTTGTATACAATGTAAGAGACTGTGTTGTATAAAGTAATGAATTTTTAAGTTATATTCTTCCATTGTAACCAGTATGTTCCTTGTGTTATCATTGAAGATGGATTAAATTATATGAGTTGTAAATACTATTTTGAAGTATGCCATGTTTTATTTTTCGTTTTTATACCACTTGGTGCAAAAATGAGAATGATTTTAAAAGCCAAGTGAATATTAGTGATGAACTGTCTATTACAAACTTCGCAAGTTTTATTATGTCTGCAGGTGTGCAGGTGGGTGTGCTTGCAATTGTATGTGCACGCATTTGTACAGTCAATTCTGCATAAGTCAAATCCATGTTTACTGAGAAAAAAAATATGACTAGGGTACTGAAAAAAAAATAAGACTAGGGGAAAATCTAGCTCATTGGAGGTCAAAACAGTAGAAAATACAGAAAATGGGAGTTCTATAGCCTCTGACTTGGGTAATATTTGACTTATGCAAATTTGAGTTATGCAGAGTTAGCTGTAGTTGTGTTTGTGTTAATTGATATAAAAAACAAAAACACAGAAACACTTATTTTTCTTTCAGGACTTTCACTCCAATTGTCTTTAATACCATAATATTTTTGTATTTTGTAAATATAAAATACAGAAATTTATTAATTATGCCAGGAAAGAATGTACTGCAGCCTCAATTGAACATATAAAGTTACATTAAGAGGTTGAAAGCCAAAGTTAATTTTATATTTTGAATACATGTATACAATTAATATACACTGCAGATATGCAATATGCCAAATTCATTTTATCTACAATTGACTGCAATTCTGAATGCAAATGCATTTCATGAGAAATAGGAGGGCATTAAATGATTAAAAGTCTATAAAATGACACATTTGCTTCTCAATAATGACTTAAAATACTACAATCCCTACATATCCAACAAATTCAGTATATTTTTCATTGAAGGTAAAGGTTACTCTTCTTGTAGATTCATGGTAAATTCATGGAAATTAGTCGGTTTTTGCTTTTTTTGGGGGGGGGGGGACAATTAAGGACAGTTGCGCGTCATTGGCAGCATTCCATATTTAAGGGTTTATCTACACTTTTCAAAATACTTCCCTGAGAATATAAAGCTAGTCTGAAAATATGTGCAATCAAACTACAGTGGAACCCCGTTATAAAGAGGTGGGATATAACAAAACCCTCTTGTAACAAGGTGATTTTACAGGTCCTAAGTCTTCATATTTCATGGTTTTGTACCCTGATATAATGAGAAACCTGATACAGGGAAACCCTGTTATAACGAGCTCGGATACCGCTTTTAACGAGGTGATTGTCTCGGTCCCGTTTTCATTTACATGTTCTTGTATGGAAAGAAGCACCGTTTATAACGAGGTCGGTTATTGCGAGATTTCGAGATTTCGCTTATAACGAGGTATTTTTCTCAACCCATTAACAAAAAAAACATAAGAAATTCACCCGGTTAAAACGAGGAAATGAAAGTCGCATCGTGCGCTGAACAAATTCTAAATTTTGGCAACGCAAAAATTGCCCAATCGTTTCAGAGCGCATCGCGCCACTTCTGCCTGCCACCCGCCTAGCCATGCACAATACATGAAGTCCCCGACTACTAGTATGTGTGAGTGTGAGTGCAATTCACACTGCTGCACAGTACTGTACTGTACATTCACCTGTCACACACAAAGCCTGCCTCCCGTACATGAGTACACAACGCAAGTTACGAGCGTGGAGGTTGCTGCTTTATTTCGAGATCTAGTGTTCTTTATTACTTTTGATGAGTATATAAATGAAAAATAATCAGCTTTCTGTTCATAGTTTTGGTGCAGAACAAGTAGGAAAAGCAGTAAAGAGATGGGTTTAATGCCTAGTCCCATACATGTCATATTTAGTGTGATACATTATGTGTATGTTTACAACGAGGTACCGGATATAACGAGGTAAAATCGGCGGTCCCGACCACCTCACTATAACGGGGTTTCCCTGTATAACAAGGTAATTGTCCTGGTTTGTAGGTCCTCATTATGAGGTTCCCCTGGACAAGTTTGGCAAGAGGTGTGCCCTACATGAACTTCGGCAAAACAAAGCAAGTGACAAATCAGTCAAATTTGAGTTAATGGTATTTTTTAAATGCCCTGACCATGCTGTTCCTTCTCAAAAAATTTGGAGACCAAATAATCATTGTAATGAAATATATTTAAATATAGATGCAGTGAAATTGCTTTGATGCCAATGAAAACAAGACACAAACTGCTCATTTATGAGAAATGACACTTAAAGGCAAGGTTCACCCTGACAAAAAGTTGTTTTTAATCAAAGCAGAACAATGAGAAAAACATATTAATGAAAGTTTGGCGAAAATCCACCAAAGAATAACAGAGTTATGAAGTTTCAAAGTTTTAAATTTGTGACGTCACATGCGAGCAGCTCCCCATATGTCATGTGATATAAATTCCATAAAAGTGCCGTTTTCTCAGAAATTTGAAAATGATTTTATCTGTGCAGTCAATATATTATCAGAAACATTATTTCATACATGCAACTATGAAAAAAACATGAACTATTTGAAAAATTGAATTTATGGAATTATATATATACATTGCGATATGGGAGCTGCTATCGCATGTGACGTCACAAATTTAAACTTTGAAACTTCATAACTTTGTTATTCTTTGGTGGATTTTCGCCAAACTTTCATTAATATGTTTCTCTCATTGTTCTGCTTTTATTAAAACCAACTTGCTGTCAGGGTGAACCTTGCCTTTAAGTCACAGGAAAAAATTGGAGAAGAAATAATCATTCTATTGAAGGATATTTAATATTAAGTAAAACTGTTGTGAAATTGATTTGATGCCAATATAAATGACAGACACAAATTGCTCATTTATGAGAAATGACACTTTAGCCACTGCAAACATTTGAAGAAATAATCATTCTCTTGAAGGATATTTTGTAAAGATGCCGTGAAATTGCATTGATGCTAATGTAAATGACTCACACAAATTGCTCATTTATGAGAAATGACACTTTTGTCACTTGCTTCCTTTTTTGCCTGAAGTAGGGCAGAGGTGTCACAATGACTGTACAGCCCTTTTGTAAACAGATGCAAGACGTATCTACCCTGTTACAAGACCAGATACCTAAGAACATCATTGGGACTTGACCTCCTCCATTCTGTCACTAGCTTGCAAAACATGTTTCTATGTACTAGCAGTACACATGACCATCTCCTAACTTTGAATAGCTATTAGGAAACACAAATTCAAAGCCAAGGTATAGTTTTGGTAAATGGTACAAAATTATTTTTTTTATCAATTATATTTTTTAGATACACCTATAAGATCTATCCATGCCCTGAAAATTGCTTGCTCTAAAGCCCTCACATTTTTGTAGAAATTACCCAAAATGTAAAATGTTGGGGGGGGGGGAACCCCAACATTTTCCATACGTAATATGTACATACCGCTAGATGCTCTACATTAATTTAAATATCATAATTTGTCACTATAAACAATTTTCAGTCAGTTCGATGTTGTTTTCTAATGTCTGGGGTGACAATACAATACTTTGTGAAAGATTCACGAAACTTTTGTCTAATCTACCAAAACTACAGCATGTCCCAGAAAAAATGTCCCTCTGATAGACTGCTAAATTAAATCCAAACTCAAGTGTCATTCTGAATTTAGTGTTCGGATTTAAAAAGCCCATGTTATTTTCTAACTTCTGTGGCAATTTCATTGGTTTTGAATGTACAGTCTATTATGTAACAGCAGTGCTTGGAAATCGGGTGGAAGGGCATGCAGGAAAACAATAAAAGTTTACAAGCTGGACAAACCATAAATGGAACACACTCTGTGAAAGCAAACATGACCATTGGAACTGAACTTTGATTAGTTTTCATTTAAAAAAGTGAATGAACAGTTGTTGATATGATTTAAGTGGAGCATGGAATAAGGTATAATTTGTCTGTGATGTGCCTTTCTTTTTATCAAACTTGGAATGTGCTAAAAAGTACTGCTGTAACATAAGAGCCTGTGTATTAAAAACCAATGAAGCAAAACCTTTGAAATTTTCACAGGAATCACACAATTAAGTGGGCTTTCTAAATATGTACAAATGTAATTGAGTATAAAATTTGATTTTGGTAATTCTGGAACAGGCTGTACAGCCCTTTTGTAAACAGATGCATGACATATCTACCCTGGTGAAAGCAAGTTACTAAGAATATCATTGGGACTCAACCTCACTGTCACTAGCTTGCAGAACATGTTTCTACTAGCAGTACACATGACCAGTAGTCGTTAAAAACACAATTTTAACCAACCATTATCAAGTACGATTGTCTTTACCTATTGAAGTCAAGTTTATTTCAATGTAGCATACATTTTCCACAGACCCCAGCCTGTGATATCTCATTCCTAGTCTTCGAGATAAACAGACCGCTTGGAACTATTTTGTGCACAAAGACAACTGCAGTTAATCAATATCAGATTTCAGTTGATTTTTTTTTCCTGTAGGTCTAATATAACTGCAAAAATTTGGCAGGTACATAATACCACAGTTGGCAAAAATCTTTCATTAATTAACCAGATATATAACTTGGTCAGGATGCGTGAAAATACTTTTAGGGAAAAGCCATGCAGAATCAGGGAGACTTGGCAAGTCCTGTAATCTCAGTGGAGACAATATGCAAGGAATGAAAGATTCAGAGATCAAAGTTCATTTTTCGAAGCACCCTCATCTTTGATGTCAAACTCTGACGCGTACAGCGTCTCCACGTATTGACCAATGACGTCACTGACTTCCCCCGTCACTTCCTGAATGATGTCATCGACGAGGTCATCAGATATCCTAGAAATTATGAAGAAAGAAGCAAAGCAAGGAAAATTCCATTAAGGTCTTGCCATTCTGTCTAAGATCACAGCTGTGTCTTTGTTTGAAATTTGTGGTTTATGTCACTGGTATTTCAACATGTAGGCAATGTCTTTTTCTAAAATGTATTACTACTTTTTTTTGCCTTCACATACATTGCACAAGATGTCATACTCATGGGAGATAATTATATATACTGTCCCCCACAATCAGAAAAAATGCTTATATATCTCTACCTCCCTTGGGTGACCATTATTGCCAGGGACAGAATTTCTCATTGAAAATTGCAAAATAAATTGGAGGTGCTAGTAGACATGCAGTGACAACATATAAGAGATTACAATTATGATTCCACTCTTTGCACATGATCATACACTCTGCACTTTCTTTCACCTATTTACAAGCTTTGTCAAAGTTTAAAATATACTTTACATAATAAATGAAACATTTTTTTTATCAGCTTGCATGGGCAGTGGTGTAAACAGCAGGGATGGAGGACTCGAGGCCGGCCTTGGCCTTGAGGCCGACTTTGCCAGTCCTCGACCTCGTAATCCCGTGACTCGGACTCGGACTTGTCCTCGGCTTCGTACCATGCGGCCTCGGTGATTTAGGTCGAGGCCAGGTCAAGGCCACAAGATTTTATATAATCTAGTGAACCTAAGAATAAACCCTGTTTGATTTGTATGGACATGGATTTTGAAGTATTTTCAACTAATATGCCAAAAAGAATAATGGAAATCCTAATATAACTTGAATCTAAGTAAAGTCACTTCTGATCGATATGAATCTATTTTACCCAGCTCGTAAGTTTCACATAATTATTCATATGGGTCAATGTTTTTCTATGATGTCGCTGCTCTAAACTGCAACACGAAGGGCACGGTGAAAGTCAATGCCCGTTTATTAGCTGAATGTTCTGAAGACATTTAGTCATTTATAATTACATCAAATATTGTTTACCTCAAAGTCAGGAACTTTTGCTTTATTTTGTTTTAATTTTTGCCAAATTGATAATTAATTTCAGTAATTGGTTGATTTGAATGAATGGTTGATTGGTTGAAAGATTGTGTTTAATTGATTGTAAGATTTCAAAGTAAATTTAAACGTTAAAATTTTGCCCTAAAATATTGCATTATTTCGTAAGTTGGTGACTCGGACTCGGCCTCGGCCTCGGAGAGTTGTGACTCGGACTCGGCCTCGGCCTCAGACAATAGTGACTCGGACTCGGCCTCGGCCTCGGAAGGTAGTGACTTGGACTCGGTCTTGGCCTCGGAAGGTGGTGACTCGACTACAACACTGGTAAACAGCATTTAATAGGATTTTGGTTAATTTCAATTTTTCAAAGCAGTAGCAAGAGACCTTTGAGCTCTTTTCTCTGGTACGCCTGATATTTAAAAATCTTATCCAATATATGTATTCAAGCTTTATGCCAGTATTGAGTTTATTATTCATACACTTCTACACAATTATCTCAAAATATATTTTCACTGGACAACTGGGCATGTCATATTCAAGAAAATGTTCCAGATTGTCATGTTTAATTTGACTGTACTGATAATTACGGTTACAGTGCTGACACCATATTTCACCACATTGGGTTATCTCCTGTTAAAAAACTTAATCTCACCTTTCAACAAGTTTCCAGGGATCAAAAGTGCCGTACGGTTGATGGGACGTTCTCTTCAGATGATTCTTAAATGTCTCCCTGTTCTCCTGTATCCTTTTCATCATATCTGTTGGAATGAACACAGGTATCTGATGATTCTCTGAACCATGATGCATTGAAGAGGCAGGCGGTCTTACAGCTGTGTCTCTCTCAGGATCTGTTCTTGGAATGGAAGATGATGTAATCACGATGTGCCGCAGAAGATTGTCGTCGTCGTCATCACCGTTGTCAAAGTTTGGGTGTGTTTTGTTGACGTCCTGCTTCCCATTGGTGTTAGTTTCATAGACTGTCTCTGGTTTTGATTTGGTGAAGTGCATTGATGTATGCTGAACTGGGATGCTGTCAATCCTGTAAAATTAGTTAAAATGATTAAGGCACAAATTTTCAATGACTGTCACAAATTTCTGACATAAAATGATACGAGTAACAAAACAGATCTAGCCGTAGTCAAATTACCACCACTGACTTGTTATTTTTTGACTAATTACCTAGTGGTCAAATCAAACTTTGTTCACCATACAAACTGAAAGCCCATGTACTCTGTAGTGATTACAATTAAATGATGTATGATTACGTTGTGCCGTTCCAGCTCCAGTGATACTTGGAGTATGGACACATTTATTATTTATTTTAATTATTTTCATTAGTATCTCATCGGTCTGTAAAATGATTTCAAAATATTATGTATATGTTCTTCAGTGTTGTAGTCAAGACCAGGCCATCCGAGACCAAGACCAAGACCAAGACCAAGACCAGACACCCCGAGACCGAGATCAAGACCAAGAAAAAGACGTCCGAGACCAAGACCAGCAGTCCGAGACCGAGACCAGCACTTTCCGAGACCAAGACCAAGACCAAGACCAGCATTTCAATTGACACTAATTTGTGCATGTTTTGAGGATAACATTAACTGCCTACTGGTTACACATTGCAATTAGTCTGTAATAGGCTTTTTAAAGCTTTGACAAAATTAACAGTTAATGAAGTTCTAACATTAAAAAATATATTTTCTTTGTTTCATTTGTCATTAACATGTAAAATGTCTCCCAAAGTTTAGCGAAAATAGGCCTATGACTACGAGTCAAAATGATAGCTACAAATTGCACAAACGACTGAGAAACAATTTGAAATTGAAAAGAATACTTTTTCCCAAGAGCACATTTGCCTGAGCTACTGAAATACAGATCAGATAAAGAAAATAAAGT
>JZLH01S0512628.1:21688-33160 GCA_001188425.1 Eucidaris tribuloides
TCACTCATTCTTGATTTTCTTACATTTTATATCTTTCTTCCTTTTTTCTCATTCATTCTTTTTCTTTCCTTTTTTCTGTTTTATTCCTTTCTATTTGTATTTCGTTCATGCAGTCTTTTTTTAAAATTCCATTCTACCCTTTTCTCTTTCTTTTTTTTGTATTTGCTAATCTTTTGATTATTCATTCTTTTATTCTTTATTGTTTTTTTTCTTTCATTCTGCCTCTTTACCACATCTATCTTTCTTTCTCATTTTCCTCTTCTTCTATTTTTCATTAAATCCATTTTCCTTCCTTCTTTCAATCTTTCTTCCTTTTTTCATTCATTCTTAATGTCTTTTATTCTTATTTCCTTATGTTCTATCTTTCTTCCTTTTTCTTACTTTGGTCTACCTTTCATTCATTCTCTTTCTTTTCTTGTTTTATTCCTTTCTGTTTGCAATCTTTCATTTTTCGTTTGTTTTTCTTTCATTCTAGCCTTTTCCCTTTCTTCTTTTATTTGTTGTTTTTTTGTTCATTCTTTACTCTTTTATATTCTTAATTAATTTTTCTTTCATTCTATGTCTTTCCCTTGTCTTCATTCCTTTCTCTTTTTCTTCATTTAATCCTTTCTTCTTCTCTTTTCTTGTTTTTTTATTTCTCTTCCTTTCTCTTCTTCAATTAATTTTTCTTTCCTTCCTTCTTTCTATCTTTCTTCTTTCTCTTCTTTCATTCATGATGTCTTTTTTCCTTCTGTTTTAAAATTTCTTTTCCTGCTATCTTGATGTCAATTTTCTTTTTCTTTTTTTTCTTTTGTTTTCAGTCTCTTTCTTTTATTATTTCCTATTATGTATTCTTTCTTTCATTTGACTCTCTATTCTTCCAATCTCTCCGTTTTTCTTTCTTTCCGTTTTTCTTTGTTACTTTTTCTTCCATTACATTTTTATGGTTTAATGTTCATTCCATACTTCTTCTTTTGTTTTCTACCATGTCTACTTCCATGTTCAATTATTATAGGAACAACCAGAATATATTGCGTCAGAGAACCCACCATTGTCGGTCGTTATTTATGTGTAGAAGATCTGTGTTAAAAACTATGTTTGAACACACTCTGCATGTTTGAACGCCCTATACCTCAAAAAAATGTGGAAGTGAAAACCGCTCCCTTTGGCAATTAGAAAATATTCTTGTGACATGATGCTTACATCAACGTCAAGAGCTTTGAAATACTGCTAGTTTTGTTCAATTTGCTTGTTTTAATCTTGAGATATGTTAATTTAAAGGGAGAAGGCACCAGCAACTAACAGGCATAAGTTAAGAAAATATTTGAGTTCTTGCCAACCAATCAGATTGCACGTGCACTGCAGGGAGCTGACCATGCGTGACCAATGCATTGCACGCGACGTGTGTTAGCCGCACCGCGGTATGCACTGTTTGAATTGATAAGCTCCTCCCCCTATAGCTGTTTCTGCAAGTTTTGTCTTGGGGTAAAACTTATAAAGACGTAAAATAAACACAAATCAACTAATTTATAGGGCCTTATGAGGGTGAGTATCACACAGTACCCCTTATTTAGGCTGTTTTTGTCACCATGTACCATAATTCTCACAATACTCACAATGTCATTTTTATTCTTAACTTATGCCTGTTAGTTGCTGGCGCCTTCTCCCTTTAAATTAGAAACTTGGGGGTAAAATTGCAATTGTGCCACTTTTACTACAGTCCCTTGTAAACGTGATCCAATTGTGATTCCACCCTTTTGTTGTTTACAATATATCTCGAGATTAAAACAAGCAAATTTATGTTGACATAAACAGGTATTACACTAATACTTTCTAACTGTCAAAGTGGGCGCTTTCCAGGTGAACAATTTTTTAGACATGCTGCACCATGTCTCAATAAATTGTGCAAGCAAAAGGCACTCTCTTCGGCACTTAGAAAATATTCTTGTAATTTGATATTAACCTTAGGGGCAAAGTCTAAGCTTTCAAATGCTATTTGTTTTGTACAATTTGCTTGTTTTGATCTCAAGATATCTTGTAAACAACAATCATAATTGTGTCACTTTTACGGGAAGAGGGCCTGATGCTATCATTGACTGCAGTAAAAGTGGCACATTTTTTTATTTTACCTTTTCGTTGGTAACTGAACATATCTCAGGATTAAAACAAGCAACCTGAACAAAACAAACGGTATTTAAAGGGTAAGACTATGCCCTTGATGGCGATGTAAGCATGACGTCACAATTTTTTTTTTTTTTCTCATTACCAAACAGGGCGCTTTTGACTTGTACAATTATTTTTGAGACACACTGTATACATGCCGCAAAATTGCAGTTTGTACATGTACAATAACACAGATTTTTCTGTAAAATCAAATTAGTTGCTGGTCTCGGGCTGGTCTTCTCGGCCAAAAATCCGAGAGCCAGAAGGTCGAGAACCAAGACAAGACCACAAGACCAGAGGGTGTCGAGACCCGAGACCGAGACCAAGAAAGAGCATGCTGGTCTCGAGACTGGGTCTCGAGACCAAGAACCAGTCTCGAGACCGTCCAACACTGATGGTTCTTCACAATTCCAGCTCGGCAGTGTACTTGGAGTAATGGACGCTTTTGTTACTTATTTTCATCAAGTATATCAAAGTCCTGTAAAACGCTTTTGCAACATTTTATGTATATTGTTCTTCACAATTTTCAGTGCTAAATATTCAAATATCATAAATTCCATGTTACGTTGGACTGCTGGAAAATGAAATATTCGTTTTTAACTTTTATCTCAATATTTTAACATATTTATCCTCCTTTACAACACTTCAAGACTGCTTATTTTTTTCGGTATGATACACGTTTGAATTCAAGTAGCAAATCCATGGGGTCTCGTAACTTCTGTAGTTTATAACTTGATAGTAACAGTGCATTTTTTCCAGGCAATTTCATTTAACCTTGCTTACCTGAAAGAATTAATTTAAGTTACATTTATTTCTTTAATGTTATAATGCACACTGTATGATTTATTTTTGAATGGGGGGGGGGCGCAGTTGCCTTAAATTGTTAATTTATATGCATGTGTGACTCTGGTGTGTGTATTTATGCCAATATGTGGGTGTGTGTGTGGGCCTGTTTTGTGTACAGATATGTATGATGTGTGATGTTTGTGATTCTATGATCTGTGTTAGTGTTTGGTGGGGCATGTGTGTACTGTTTGTGTATTGTGTAATGTGGTGTGTGTGTGTGTGTTGTGTGTGTGTGTGTGTGTGTGTGTGTGTGTTGTGTGTGGGTATGTATGTGTGTAGGGGTATGTAATGTATGTATGTAATTAATGTTATGTATGTATGTTATGTATGTATGGGGATGTATGTATGTAATTCTATGTATCTATGTATCTATGTATGTATCTAATGTGTGTGTCTTTTTATTGCCTGTTGGTGGGTGCATATTGTATTCCGTATATTTAGAGCTTAGTGTAGGCATCTGTTTCATGAGATGTTTTGGATGTTAGTACAAGTGTATCTTGATGAGCTAGGTGTGACTTCAAGGCTGTTTGTTATAACCATTGTCTGGCGCAAGTGGCATAAGGTGTGTTTGATCTGTGTTTTGTGTGAAGTATGTGTGTGTGTGTGCTGTGTGTGTGTGATGTGTGTGTGTGGTGTGTGTGTGTGTGTTGTGTGTATGTGTGTGTGTGTATGTAATAGATTTGTGAAGTGTGTGCATGTGTGCTGATATTGAATATTTTAATTTATCATCCTTGAATGTATTTTGCTGAGTCTTAATTTATTATTGTTTCAAACCAGATACTGGTTGTAGCATACGGTGTTACATGTTATTGCTCTCATTGTGACACTACCGACCAGGATTGGATGTCAGGACCTTGTTTCCGTGATTAAAGTTTGCCACTGAGCATCCAGCGCAGTCTGGTAATTGTCTGCAATGAGATAAATTATATGTGGTTATATACATTATTGTATTTTCAAATATTACATTGATTATGTGATATGGCCAAATAAATAACTAATAAATAAATAAAATTCAAACAGACATTCTGAAGGGGAGCATGCTGGCATATATTAAACGGCGATTGACTACGAGATTCGCAATCCCCATAGACTTTTGTACAGGGGCCTATCCGGTTCCCGTAAGCAACGGGTTAAAAGCTGCACAAATGCACCAACGCTGTGTGTACATAAGGCAGTGATTAGAACAATTACACATAACGTACGTATCAACAAGACGTTGTTCTCTGATTGATATAACTGTCCTGTAATTGACAGTGCAAAAGAATTTAACCCTTATTAATTGGGGGGGGGTCAATTTGACGCGCCCCCTCGACGAATTCGCGACGCATCTCCCGGCCGTGCGAAATTTTTTGATCGCGTCGCCACCACCGACTTTTACTTTCAAGTCTTTTGCGCATGCTTTTGAGACCCGTTTTCGCGAAAATCAAGAACATATCCGTTACGCGCTGTGTGACTTTTCATACATGCATGTCAACCCAAACATCGCTCAAAAAACGTGATTTCGTGTACAAAGTCAATGCAAATTGTCTTTTCAGCCAAAGAATCATAAATCGTAAGATTATTTTTTTGCTTTGCTGGTTGAAATGGATGTAATTTTATGCTGTTTATGGATTGCAAAGTGTTTGCCACAAATTTTCATCGAAAAAAACAAGTAGAAACCAAAAGGTCGAAAATAACAAAGAGAATTCATAAGAAAGTTCAGCAAAAACAATAAAATACATAAGAAATTAATTCCAAAATTTTTTGTAAGCATAATTGTGAGACAATGCATAAGGAATGAATATTTGCACCATAAAATTAGTATTCTAAACTAAGCTGTTGTAAGTGAGTTATAGACGAAAACGCGGTGGTGAGGCCGGTGATATAGGCGTTAACAATAATTTGCAATGCAGCTTATTTGCCATAATTAAGACCGTAAAGAAATAGAAAACTAAATTTTTGAAAATTTTAGCTATAGCAGTCGTGCAGTTTACTATCGCGCTCTATGGCATGCAAGATTTTCGCTAGGAGCGATCGCACTATCAGCTGGCCGAGATGCTGAAGGGGGGAGTCAAATTGACACCGGACGACGCCCCCCCCCCCGCAGTAAAAAACCTGGTCTGAAATAGCGCAGTTAAAATAGGGTTAAGCAGACAACAAAAAGGTACGGCAAATCCACTGCTTATTTTCGTGTTCGGCAGGGATATATTCAATGATAAGTTGCTAATGCATTCAATTGATGATTTTTTTTTTTGGTCCCCAGGAATTGATTAAGAAGATATCTTATATCTATTCTATTCTACACCCGGCAAGCTAAGTCTTGTTGTTAAGAACACCATTGTTAGAATGTATGAATAAGAATATTACAGTCTAATTCAAATTTATGGATATTGCATTTCGCCAAGACCTGGTGACAAGAATACACTTCTAATTACCAGGGATAGGAGTGGCAAGGCCGACCTCTCCAAGCCACGAGCCGCTGGAAAAAACATTTTTTTACATAGACTATGTAGCAGCGTGACTCGTCCAAGGCCAAGGCCAAGGCCGCAAAATTTGCCTTGAGGCCGGCGCGACTACATCTCTGCTAAATTACAATTTTAACTTGGCATATGTTTACTTGTTGCACTGTCAGACCAAGGCCTTTGGTGAGGTTTGGCAGTTGTCATGGGCTAATCTTGTCTGCACAGTATGCATAAAATTTGACTTTGGAAGAAAACTATGTCTGTTAAGCAGCCAATTGGCACTTTCAAATCAAAACTGCTTTTGCTAACCGTTCCATCTGCTGTGCATGCTAAACGGAGTTCCCTCATACCAATGCTCATGGGCTGAGCAAAGTCCTGGGCAATTGACGCTTGAGATGACCTCATGACGTGGGGTGGCATCGTACACACCTGCTTCCGATCGTCTTTCTGATCCTGTCTTGCTTCAGCCTGTCAATCAAACAAAATGAATACACTTAGACTGTGACTTATGGTGGTTGAGAGTAAATCAACGTTCATTATCAAATGTAATTTGCTACAGTTTTAAGTCTCAGACAAGACATTGTAAACTGGGAATAGTCACATGGAATGGTAAAATATTAACAAACAGAATAATTCCAAGCTTAACGGGAGAAGGAGCGCCAGCAACTAACAGGCCATAAGTTAAGAAAAGATTTTAGTTCTTCTTGCCCAACCAATCAGATCGTCCGTGTACAGGTCTGCAGCTGACGCATGCGTCGAGCTGATGGCATGCTACCCGACGTGTGTTATTCGCGACTGTGGTAATGTATGCACTGGTTTGACTCGATACGGCTATTCCCCGCCTATAGCTGTTTTCTGCAAGTTTTACCCCGTGATAAAACTTTGGCAAAGACGTAAAGATATAGCACAAATTAACCTAATTTATAGGGCCTTCGCTGAGGGGTGAGTAATTACACAGCACCCCTTATTTAGGCTTATTTAGGTTGTCTTTATCACCATGTACCGATAATTCTCACAATGTCATTTTTGTTTCTTAACTTATGCCTGTTTAGTTGCTGGCTCTCTTCTCCTTTAATAACATGACGTTTTAAATTTGATTTCAATCATGCTTTATTCAGTGTAAAAAGTCGCTATAGTGGCTATAAAATTGTTTTAATATTTTTATAACTCTTTCAGCTTTAATTTTTTACCTTGATAACACATTGTAAACAATTTCCATGGCATTGGTGGTGAAAAGTGAGACTATGATCTCTATCTACAGCAGGCTCCACACTAAGTTATTTCTTGGCTTCCCAATTGGGCAACTTTGGTCTTTGGGGAAAGTAAAATTTACACTTTGCACATTTTTACTTGCCCAAATGAAAAATTACTTGGCCCGAAAAAAAAAAAATCCCAATATTTCTTACTAAGATTAATCACAAAGGGTTTTGATGGCATTGAATTTTATTTTAATTCTGGGAGTTGCAAAGATGTAATTTATGATTTAAAGAGCCATAAAATTTTTCGCGGTCATTTGAATGATCAAATTTTAGCTTGCCTGATCAGCAAGTGAAATTACCAGTCTTGATCTTTTAGCTTGCCCACATGAAATTTTACTTGTCCCAAGGCAACGCGGGCAAGTGCTTGTGTCAAGCCCTGCATAGTAAACACAGAATTTTAAAAAAATAGGAGATTTTAATGGCCGGATTTGGAATCATCCCTTCGCTTTTGCACACTATACGCATCTGCTCACTATGAGCAACATTGTGACAGCATATTTTGTGTAGTATTGGCAATTTATTATTGATTACTTGGTAAGCGTAACGCAGACAATTGCCAGTTTCTTTATGGCTAATGTGCGCAAGGTTTTGTAACCATTATTGATTTGGATAGCGAAAGAGTAAATTTTTAAAAGTACATTTTAGACAGTGTGGTACGAAAGGTTGTCAACTAGCTGCTCTCTGCAAAAATCTCCTCAAAGACATACTTACAGAAATAGCTGTCACAAAATAAGCAAGTCAAAACGGACACGTCCGCCCCCAAAAAAAAGAGCCACTGACAGAAAATTAAACTACAGAAACACCTAACCTGCCATATCGTTCGCAGAGTCTGTAAGATGTTCTCTAAGCGTGCGAGACATTTCCGTGACGTGCACTTGGCTGTTTTGCCTGGCAACCATGTCGCTCTCTGTAACTCAATGACAGCATCGCATCCAGAATCTCATCAACTAACAGGTTTGGTTATTTGATTCTCTGGATTTCCTGCAATGATATATAAAATCAGAAATGTTAGGAAGTTAGTCAAACAGTCACCAGCCTGAAATTCAGTCAATGATAGAACAATGAATTACGTCTTTGCCTTCTGAAATTTTGGTTCCATGGACATTTGTTCAGCTAACAATGTTCTTAAACTGACTATTGCATACCCGCAACCATAACTCCAACCCCACCCTAAGCCCTATATTGAACGCAAGAAACCCAAAAGGCACCCTAACGCCTAACTGTAGATCCTAAACAATAGACCTATGTTTGAAATTTTGTGTGATGCTTTTGTTTACTGCCATTTGTGCATATCAAATGGATTTCATTTTCCAGCTTCAAATTACAAATTCACGCACTAAAAATGAGATATATCAGCAATATAATGCAAATTACAATTATTTTCTCGCATATAGCAGTGGTCTCTCCCTCTGCGCATTACAAATTTCACACTAAAAACGAAGCAATTATCACAATATAATGCAATTAACAATTATTTCTCCATATAGCAGTTCTTTTCCCTCTGCGCATTTCCATCTGTTACGCCACACTAACGAGTTGGTTCCATGTTGGAATGTTGGCCAGTACAAATAGAAGAAGAAGTTTAGTCAAATTTGTATGAGATTTAACAGTTCGCACCACCATAAACAAAGTTACAAGGAAAATCTGCCACAACCACACTTCACAATCAAATAACAGTTTCATCTTCTATAAATGAATTAATTTCCCCCCCCAAATATTCATCAGTGAATAAGTTATGTTTTCATTTGAAGGGTTGCTAAGTAATACCATTTTAATTGACATAAATTTACCTTTGAGGGTTTATTAGGTCTGTCTTCAACATCGTGCGACTACCGCAGTGGTATGGGCATCGTGTCCTCTGGTGGCAACCTTGCCATGCAGTATTACGAGATGTTGGTATCCAGCCGCCATCAAACTCCACCCTGCCTTCTCACACCTTTTCCTGCTGGGTTGATATGTTCCTCCATCTGAACAGAGCTGGGCGTGTTTGACAAACTGCTTTCGCTCCCGACAGAATTGCAGATTGGTCTTCGAGGGCGATCGTGGCTGCTCGTCTGTCACTTACGTTCAGAGTGGCGCGTTCGCTTTCCCTCCCGCACTGCCCATGACTGGTCGTCTACTACAGTCCACTCAGTAATTCCTTTCAACCCACATGGCGTTTCTGTCCGCCTTTATCACTCACGATTCCGAGTTTGCTCCTTTTGTTTCAATCGCGTAAGCATCCTATTTGACTTGTCCATGTTGGTCGCATTATTTCAGCTTGTCTCCCCCATATTCTTAAAGCACAGCGTCAATCAGTATCTTGATTTTGTCTTCCTCTCTATCATCGTGACTGTCTGAGGTGGGCCGAGCAATTCTAGACACACGCTGGATTCTTGAAAGCTTCTGGGTGTACCTGGTGGTGACGCAGCACTTGGTTTTGTCTGTCTGTTTTCATCAACATTGTTTTAAAGATTCCTGGTGAAATTTTTAGCTTTGATCTTGAAGACTGGGTCGCAACAAGGCAAAGTGCTAGTCACCAGCTGTGCGACTGATTGCGTGAGGGTGCTAACACAAAAAATTGAACAGTTAGAAAGAAAGAAATGAACTTCATTGATTATCATTTGTTGAAAGACTGGATAAAATTGATGGCACTACTAATTTAAGAAAAAAACAGAGTTATATTCATGTGTTTAAACGTCAACTTTGGTACATACATGTATGTTACTTTTATGTCAATACAATCACAAGTTACGGGACGCATGTGGAGACAGATTTGATTCACTACAATACAACATTTCCATAGACAACGTCAATACGAGTTAATCTCGTACTTAGTCCTGGCCCAATTGGTTAATATTGGTTGTCGTGGCAGCATTACAACAGCCGTTGGTGGGGCTGGTCTATATATAATTTGTGATTTGTTAAATTATGTGCTATTGCCACCAACTTTGTAGCACAGATATCTTATTATTTTATTCAATAAATGCATACTTTTTATTTCAATTTTTGTTTTGTACGTAATTGCTTATTATATGCCAAATCTACATATGCAAAATTTAAATTTATATACTTAAAATATCAGACAAAATAAAGCCTGGATGATGTTTATATTTGGCACAAATGTTTATTTTGGATCAAACACAAAGTAACAACTCAAATAACGGTTGGGAATTCTTATAATTTGTTTTATTGTTTTGAGAAAATCCTCTGATGTATGTTTTCTTTGTTTTCTCTTGAACACACTAATAATGCCATAGACAGCACAGCACAAACTAATGTAGAATTTGCCAAATTTGACCGCCTGTGAACACAATTATAATGCAACAACACCTGTACCCTAGGTCTGATCAATACGCAATTTGGTTCAAAATGTGTGGGAACGATGTGAGATAAAGTCATGAAGCCGATATTGACCCAAATCTCAGCAGTATGATGTAACGGATAAAAATCAGTCTAGATAGGGTTCAGATTCATTTCTTACCTTTGGTTTCATTGGAAGAATTTACCCAGTATACTTTTGCCAGGCTCTTGAATTTCTTATGGATCAGGTTTTCTTGTGCGCGTGTGGTAGTTGTCTTGCCAACCTTTGGACCATGTGAAGTGGCTCTGTCCAATCTTAGCCATTGTCTCTGGCGCTCTCATCAAAGCCTCTAGCCGCAGCCTTCAAGGTAGGCAGTCCTGTCTGGCGAACTCCAACTGATGTTTTCCTCTCCCGCAAACTGCATGTAGGCAACATGAAATACAATACTGATTAATAAACAATGACTCATGGTTTGAGGTTGTTAATCCTATGGCATTTTAATTGTATACCATTTATTTATTAATCTATTTACAATTGTCAATTTATTCATTATTACTTAATATTTATTTATTTATTAATCTTTTCATAATTGTCATTTACTATATATATATATATATTTATTTATTTATTTAAGTATTTATTTTATTCATTCATTTCTTTGTTTTGCTCAGGTTGACGAAAAGCATTTTTAAATTCATTCTCAGGATAAGCTATGAGTACAAACAACCACACATGAGTTGAATTAACATAGAAAGAATCAATTAGTTTCATGACTTCTCACATATAGAAATACTGTTAACTTTCAAAATGTTCCCTCCGCTTTTTAGCATACATTCCTTTTAAACGTAAATAGAAACATGTTCCTTGCATTTCTATGTAAGCAAATGTTAAAGGGTTGAAACTATTTCAATTATCCTCGCAAATTTGGAATGTCAAGTATCACTTCAGTAGATATCATCCATACACAGTAATGTAGAAATTGTATGAAAGTTAGACCAAGTTAAATTTGAATATGAATATGCAAAGTTTATATACCTTGCTTTGAGAGAACATTAATTTTTTTTCTATAAAGTCTTCAGTTTCCTTGTTTGAAGCCGTGTTAGTTTCTCGTTGCTTGTCCATGCTTGTCATCTTTGGTATTTTGATGCTGAGGTGAGCCTCTTGGTTTGAACTGGAATCTAGCCTGCTGTACTAGGCTGAGTTTGTCACTCTCAAATTTTAGCCGAATAATGTCTGCAGACGTTCGTTCAAAACCAGAATCGTGACATGGTCCCTCGCAGTGACGTTCTGATAATTTCTGCCGACATGTTTGGGGAGGTGGCGTTTGGTTTTTCACAGACTTTTAATGACATTTTGTCCATACCGACTTGTTGGAGGTTTGTTGATTCTTTCAGTTTTCCTGTTGCTAATTTTCTTCCTCAGCATCCTTCTTTGGTTGGGTGGCAGCGGCATCCTTTTTCTTCTGGGCGCTGTTGCTTTTGGTGTTTGCTGGCCTGTTCGC
>JZLH01S0512673.1:2783-13775 GCA_001188425.1 Eucidaris tribuloides
TTTTATCATACAGTGCATGATTGCAGGTGATAAGAGTGAGAATATTGAGTAAAGGCACACATGTCAGTAAATAAATTCCGTACTTCATAAAGGGTGCAACAATATGTCAACTGACAGACTAACAGCAAAGGAGAATTGGAAGTTAGTGTACTATAATTGGTGCCATTTCTAAACCTCAGTTGGTGCAAATATGATGGTGTCTAATCATTGGAAACCAAAGTTGAAAAGAATCATTCATTTTGTGCATAATTTTGTGTATTACTATGTACGAAACAGTGCAAAGTGGCTTGAAGAAATAATTTAATGACATCAAGTGTCACAATAATCCACAATAACAGCTTAAAATGAGTTTGTATATATTGTGTAAATGCATGTGTACAACTTATATACCTATTTACATTTACTAGTCGATATCAAAATTCATTTAAAAACTTACAATTTTAAAACAGAATCACTGCAAGGACAAGAACCTAAAGCCGCCTTCTTAAAATCAATAGTAGAATTCACAGAATGTTACAATTAATCCAATCATGTCATTCATATTAACATCAACCATGGTATCATAAGTCCTCATTTTACATAAAGCACAGTTACTTTCACACACACACACACAAACAAAAAGCACACTACACAGTGCAGATAAAGGGTCAACAACAGATGGGCTGCCTCCAGACTAACTTTTGACAATCAAGCAAGTAGATTTTAACATTTGGGTCTGCCACTTGTCCAATATGAAATTTTACTTGTCCCAAGCAAGCAGGCAAGTATAAGTGTTAAGCCCTGATTACAGTTACATTCAGTTAAACTATAATTTTACAAAAATTCACTGATTACCTCCTCCTGTGGGGCTGGAAAGTTGGACCTGGAAAGATTTCTCCAGCTCAGCATCATTGTTATCAACGATGTTGATGTCAATGTATGCATAGCGCTGCTGGTCGGTGAATGATAGCGTTCCTCCAGCACTCTGTTAAATAATGAAATGGAATATATCATCAGGATAATTTTAACTATCTGCATATGTTTCATTCCCAAATAAATCAAGCTACGAGACCAATCCCTCTACGCTTAAAATGCTTGCTAAAAGTCTATATGATGATATCAATTTTACAGGAAATACAGACAGATACATTCTTTTGCACTCATGTGCTTTCTCTAATATTTCACGGATATACAGATTTATTCCAGTACTCAATTTCTGTTCCACAACACACGAGTACAATGAAACTGAGAAATGATACATATATATGGAAAACAAACCTAAAAGTTCTATTTTATCACATAAATGAGGAACAACATTTGAGATACATCAACAAACTATCACAATGCCATACGGAGTCAGTAATAGAACAACTCAATCTTAATTCAGAATGTCACACATTACTTGATAAAAAGGATTTTTATATGCATATGCATTGATATATATGTATGCATATGCAGATGAGGATAACAAGGCTAGGGGTATGCACTTGACCCCTTTTAGTATGTAAAATAGGTTATATTGTTGTTGTTTGGTTATTGGGTAAGCACTTCTGGCTATTTTTTTTTTTTTTTTGTAGTAATAGTAACCAAAACACCAATCTGCACTATATATAACAATAATCATAATTCTTGGTCTATCCTCTTAACTCAAACTCTTACTCAAAATCTGACCTAATCCCTAATTTAAATAATAACTGCAGTTCTTCACATACATCTCAACTTCATGTACACAGGTAATATTGTTGACGGGCAAAAGTACTGATGTGGTCATGTGAAACTTGTCACTGGCAACACATGCATATTTATCTTTTGGACATATGCTGCCCAATGCATTTCCCACAGAGAGCATACAATGTCTGTTATTTTGTAGTAATAAACATAAGCACATTTTAGAGTGTAATATGCCATATTACCCACTCAAACATCTTAGGTTGGTTGATACTCACCACAAAATCGACCGGACTCTTGCCGCCAGAGACAGCCGTTCCATCGACAGTCCTCCACTCCACAGTTATATCACCCAGGAGTCCCTGGGCCCTGACCACCAGCAAACGCGCCACGACCCCTTCCTCCTGTACCCTGGTCACCACCGTCCCCACCATGGGAGGGATCAGGGGGTCTGACTGGTTGGGTGGTGGTCCGGCAGAGAACTGCAGGAGGCCGTGAGGGTTGTCGCTGGCCGGGATGGCGACATCTCTGGTGGCAGCGGTGGGATCGATGCTGGCCCCGCTGGTGTTGGTGGAGCCGATCACGCCGTCGTCGGAGAGCGGGAGGTCGGAGATGAGGGTCACCGTGAACTGTTCCAGGATTTCCGGGGCCATGTCGTCAACAGTCCGGAAAGTGAACGTCTACAATAAAATTCAAAATAAAACAATGATATAAAGATGAATTTTATTATTTCAAACACAAAGTCAAACCTGTCTTAGCGACCACCTATATATAGCAGCAAACCTCTCTATAGTGGTCAATGACATGATTAATATCTAACAAATTGTAAAATAATCAACCAGATTAGGATCAGACTATCAGTAGCAACTTATACAATAATCTGCAAGTTTACATATTTGAAAGTTATCAGTTTCAAAAAGAATAATGATTTTACCTGTTGCTCATAAAGACATCCAAGAAAACAAAATGATCAAATTTTTTTCAACAAGGAATAGCAAACTCTCTTATGCATAATGGTGTCATCAATATTTTGGAACCTACATAAATGACCTCGCAGTCCTGCAGTTTGATAAAAGTACATGTCATCCAACTGAAAAGATTATCACACTTCTATACAAGAAAACAAGGAATATTTCTCATTCAGTTTTTTTCTCATGTCACTAATTGTAAGTATAAGTATTCTAGCATGAAGCAAAAATGCAATCTCTCTATTCCACTCAGCAGTGTACCTGTTCTCTGACCCCATTCTGGAAAACGACTACCCCTGTGGCATTCACAAAGTCTTCTACCGCTATCTGATTGGTGGACTGAAGGCGGACTTCCCACGGGATGGTGACGATGCCCTGGTCGCCACGGCTACGGATGACATCACAAGTAAACTGGACAGCCTCAGGAGACCCCAACGATGTGTTGGATGAAGTGCATGGTCCGTCAAATCCAAACAATCCGTTGGCATTGTCACTTTTCAGGACTGGAAAGGAAAAAATATATGTTTCTATAGATATTTTGTTTGAATGCATACACATGCTTACAATTAATCTGATGGCTACGACAATTGGATGTGTCCTGTGTAAATTCTATATGATTTTCAGAATCTTAGAGGCAACAGATTAATATTTAAAACATATGAAGAATGTGTAGATATGTGCTGAAGAAACATGGAGGAGGTATTATATGTGATATGGCAAAACCAGGCAAAATATTGCAATAATGGATAGAACACTTTACAAGAACATTTTGAATACATAATTTACAAAACATTGAACAGTTATAAGGAAAGTTATATTTCATTTTTTTATTATTTTGTGTAGTGTGTGATGGGAGTTTTGCTCCTTTAAGCCAGTTTCTATAGAATATGAATATGACTGGTGTTGTTAGATTGGGTCACATATGAACAAAATAATGCATTTACTTCCTTCATATGAGACATGCCCCCAAAAAAATACAAGTTACCAAATTGAATATTTTTGTTTTGTTTTGAAAGAATTCTGTAAGTTAGTGAATGACAACCATGCTTGAAATACAGATCATGCATTATTGGAGCAACATGAAATGAAAATATAAAACAAGTAAACTTTATAATCTTTCACATCATCAGTTTAGACAAAAAATAATAATGATGACCACAATTCCATGAAGGAAAAATCCATTGATCTTGAGCAAACTGAAATACCACATTTAAAGCACAAAAGTGTTTCTTATATAGCCAAAAAAACAAGTTGGTTTCGAACCACAAATCTGCTGTGTTTACGTCAGAAAATGATGGCAGCGACTTTAATGGCATTCAGGCAAAAATGCTGGAGGGGGGGGAAGCCATAAACTTACAATATAAATTTGTTCAGTTAGACTACCTTATCGAAATTGTTTTGCGTTCTGGCAGTGGTTTTTGGCCAATGATTTGGTGGTCCTAATGATTCGATTGGAAAGTGACATAGATGACCTGATGACCCTGCATGACTTTGACCTGGGCATTGTTCTGATTCAGGCAGTGGTTTTTCGACAAGTTAGGTGACGTCCTAGCAATTCCTGATGACAATTACTTTAGATTGACCCTGCATGACCCCTGAATTGACCTTGTGACTGGGACATTGTTCTGCATTCATCAGTGGGTTTGGACAAGTTAGGTGGTCCTATGCACATTCCTATGACAATTGACTTTAGATGACAAGCCAGATACCCTGATGAAACTTTGACCTGCCGCATTGTTCTGATACAGGTTAGGGTTCTTTGACAATTAGGTGGTCCTAGTTACATTCTATGACAATTGACTCTAGATGACCCAGATGACTGCATGCTTGGACCCAATTACCTTAGTCCAACACTGATCATTGTTACCAAGTTTGTTGAATTGAAGCAACCTTTTCAATTGACAGTCATTTACGAAACTTTAACCAAATGAGCGGACATTACTAATTTACTACGAATGATTTTCATAGTCTCTTCCTGGAACATGTTTCCCAGCGAGACAAAAATTATACAGTAGTTATCTTGCTGATGTGTAAATAATAACATGCATATTCAATGCATGTCAGTTATACTACAGTAAAAATGAGTAAGTAAAATAAATATTATACTCTTCAAAATCCATTAAAATTTATTTAAACATAGAGATACAATTGGCATACTGTTGCAAATATACTGAAAGGCCAAATAGCAAAACATATTTGATGGGCAAATTAACAATAATTCAGCAAGTTTACCTGTGATATATGCATTACGTGCTGCATAAAACATGAAGTGAACAATGAAGAGTAGCTGTATTAATGTGTGTATGACTGCACATGATGTGTAAACAATACAGATAGACCAATATATATTCCAGATAAATGTAAAACAAGGATAGTGCATATGTGAATGTATTAATATTCAAAAGGATTACAAAACATGATAATTGTTCTTATTTTAATACCTTTCAAAATGAAAATCATGCAATTAAACAACATAAATTACATTCTGGCCAATGAGAATCTAAAGACGGTCACGCTCAATTCTCAACCTCATTTTGACTTAATGTAAGTACAACTGAAACTGAATCAAATTTCTCATCAGCTACGGCTTGAAATGAGGATTTTTTTGTTTGTTTTAGAAGAGAAAATGCAATTCTATCTACCTGTTCAAATTAATTAGAAATGATAACAAATCCGGGTTTCAGGTCCATTTAAAATCCTGATACTTATTTGTTTGTTTGTATGTTTGTTTTCTTTTTTCTTTTTTATTGCTTTCAGGTCTTCTTCAACTCTGCTTGGTTGAAAAAGCAGGAGAAAATGAGGAGCAAAATTCTCCAAAAAGTCGAGGAAAAGAAAGAAGGATTCAATCCATGAAAGTTGGACATTTGTAAGTAGTGTTTGGAGTAGTAACCCCCCAAAAATGGAAACATGTGGAAAACATGGAAAACATTTTCTAAGATGGTGAAAAAGCAGAATTCCACAGAAACAAATTTCCTTCACAAACGGGTGATGATGATATTTACAGTACTCTTAGAAACAACCTGTATAGACTAATCAATTCTACACAAATATCAAACCTATCGCAAAGTGGTTTTTTTTGGACAAAAAGTAGGAAAATAAGGATTTTTAGATGGAAAAATATGAAAATTAGGATTTCACAAAAAAGTAGGAAAAAGTAGTATCAGTTGAAGGCCTGTGCTTTGGTGTTATAAAAAAACTGGAACATACCCGTCACCAGAGCTACATCACCCCCATCGCTGAGGGCCGCCCCGCCCCTGGCTGACATGAGAGACAGAGTGAAGACCTCGTTCCCTTCCTCCTCCACATCCTGGACAGAGGTCAACTGAAGGTCAGCTGTGGTCACACCGGGGCCAAAGGTCACGGTGCCTGAAATGGGTCTCACATCTTTGGTCACTGGACTGTTCTGCAGTTCTTCCATTTCTCTGTTTGTGACGCAGAACAAATATTTGTATAGATTACGTAGATATTGCGTTCCTATAGGCGCAATATAACACTTTGTCATCCTAAGGGGGTTACATTTTCCTCACAAGATAATATTTCACCGGCACGCAGGGAAATATAATCTCAAGGGGAAAATATAATTCCTGAGGGATTGAGAAAATGTTATTACAATAAACATCATTTATATTAGATAAATGCATGATATCATTAACCTGAAATAGACTGGGCTTTTTTTCATTTGGAGTGATCAAAGACATGGGGGGGCTGGGGCTGGGGAGGGATTTCGTGACCAATCAATGATTTCCTCAATACTGAGTGATTATGTTGAAAGAAACAACATGTTCTGGTAAAAAAAAAACTGGAGTTATATTGTCCAACAGTGGAAACAGTGGAAACAATTTTGATCCTCGTTTTACTTGTCATGTGACTGCATTTTGACCAATTACAAAAACAATTTTTAGAGAAATCTGATATAATGTTTAAAAGTTAAAAGATATAATATGACAACAATGAGAGGCAATAATACCACAAAAGTGTAAGTTTCATTTCCATGTGGAGGTAGTAAGTTAATACAAAAATTATTATGGTATTTATTCTGGAGGTAATATCAGAGTGGTGATCCTCTCTCACCTTTCCTGCAGCACACTGTTGTATATCCTGACATCTTGAAGAAACCCGGAGTAGAGTTGATTACCCGGTCTGGCTGCTCCAACATACATCTCACCATCACCGTCTAGTACAGCACTGGCCAGATTACTGAGTGAAGGTGAATATAATAAACAATCATGGAAGAGAATGCATTAGAGTGGATTTGGCATCACAAATTGTATTTGACTGTGCTGCTAAAAACAGGAGGCAGTATGCCCAGTGCATTAGTAACATGTTGAATAATTACTAGAGTGTTGCTGTAACACACTTATGCACAAACTCTGAACCATGCACTATTTGCTCAATACCAGGGGTGTCAGAAAAGTTCCAGGGCTGGACCAAGTGTCATAAATTTCTAATCCAAAGTACAAACTATGAGTTTTCCCCTTCAAAGTAATCCCCTTGGAGTCTAATGCACTTTCCAGTTATTCTCTGTCAGGCCTCTATGAACTTCTGGAAGGATTTTTTCCGAATCCCGTCTAGCTCCATCATCACAGCCATCTTGATATTGTCTGTGTCTTCCAAAACAGGTCCCCTTGACCCGCTTGAGCTTGAAGGAGAGCAAAAAAAAATCACACACAGAACCAGGTTGGGTGAGTAGGGAGGTTGATCCAACACGGCGATGTTCTTCTCAGCCGGGAACTATTGGATGCTAATGGTATTGTGAGCAGTCGCATATAACTTTGAAATCTACAATTTCATAGTTTGTCATTTTAAGTTGAAATGAGCTCATTTCATTTGAAGACTCTCTCCCACAAGATGTTGTAAAAATGGATGCTTCCAACTGTGACAACCATCTATGGGTTCCAGGACTACTCCCCAGAGGACAACTCCCACCTGACAACTACCCCAAAGGACAACTCTCTGGACGGGTTTAACAGCGGTTCCAGTCTAAAAAATTCTGAGTTGTCCTCGAGGGAGTTGTCCTTGGGGGAGTTGTCATTGGGGAGTTGTCCTTGAGGACTTGTCCTCTGGGGGAGTTGTCTTAATATGCCTCCTGTGAATGTATGTACTTACACATCCCCACCAACGGCAGCTCCATCGATATACATGTTCGCCACCAGTCGTTGGTTGTCAATGGTAGCTACGATAAAATGCCATTCACCGTTGGCCAGCTCTAAGGTGAGCAGTGTAGTTCCACTAGCAAGGTTGGTCTGTAAACGACAAATAATTGAACTTTGATGTATTCTATTGTTGTATAACAACATTCAGCAATGACTATTCATGACATGCTGAGACAATGTACAATTGATTGCACTACACTGGTTATGGATAATGACATGTTACATCAACTATGTTGGTATATCAGTGCTTTATATCTTCTTGTTTACCAGCCACAAATTTATAGAGATAAAAGCTGGTAAATATTTCTCAATTACAATCAATCATATTAATTAATCATATAATGTACTGGAACGTGAATACTGCAAAAAGCGTTAATTCATTTGATACACACACATCAGTGGCCCATTATTGTATTTTTAAAAGCAATAATCACTTGACGTACTCTTAAAAGTAAACATTAACAAAGAACAGATATTTTAATTCAATGACCATAGAGTACAAGCAGCGTGATAAAATGAGTTCAGTATTTTATCACGCAACCAAGGTACATGTATTTTGGGGAATCTGTATTAACAGAAAAATTATAATCCCTCTTTTTTTTCTAAGATCAAACTAGCCAAAATTTTCAAGCTCCCGCAAAAATTAATTAAAACTAACCATAGTGAATCACTTCTGGCCCTCTAGTTTGGATAGGAGACAGATGAATGTATGTTCGTTAAGGAAACATCAGAATTCCAGAATCAATCTTTCCAACCCTATTTGACTATTTGCTGCATATACGTGAAAACTACTATGTTACGACTTATTCATATTATGGTGACAGGTCACATGTGGAGATTTGGATTCTTACCTGTGTTGCAGTTGAGTAAGTCAATTCAATGTACGTCACAGTCTGGGACTGAATCTGCAGCTTGAGTCCGTAGTAGGTCATCTCGGCTGATGAGGAGGATACTTTGGAGACGATGAAACCATTGCTGCCAAGAGTGGGCCTCACCCAGGCACTCAGGGAGAAACCGGCGGCCGTGTCCGAGGTGGACGGGTGGTAGACACGGGGGATGGTCATGTAGGCCACTATCGTTGGAAAGAAGAAAGAATGACTGTTACACTGGAGTTTAGAGAACAGACTAGTTTACTAATGTATCAAATTTATGGATATTTTTCCTTGGGGGCCTAGTAACATGTTGGGGTACTACATAACTTTTTTGGGCCACTTGTCGGTCAGGCAAGTGGATTTTTTTCAAAAGCTGAAAAATGCTTGCCTCCCCCAAAAATTAAAATATTGTTGATCTGTGTGTGGTCTGTGTTGAATATATATACATGTTAACATAACCATTCACATTAATAATTTCTTGCTGCATTAATTGTAAAAATTGCTTGTGGTTTTAATCATATTCCTTTAACATATATTAAGGAAATGAATGATTATAACATTGTGTTCCAGCTATGATGGGGGGGGGGGGGTACGGAACAGAGAAGGTAAAATAATTATACATATGGGTCAGATTGTCCCGTTTGTTGTTCAGTAAATGGACACGTTGTCCCTATGGTTATTACCTCGGCAACGTCTGTCACAGTTATTATTACCCTGGTAACTTTGGCGGAGGTACTTGCGCTCTCTGAGCACAAGCACTAGTTAAAGAAAGTAAATACACTCACGTTGCTGTCCACTGAATGAGTACACAGGAGTCCCTGTGTACAGCCGCTGTTGCCCGTTGGCCAGGCTGACACCAGTGTTGGGTAGGAACTCCCCAAGGAACAAGAGATCAGTCACGGTGGGCAGGTTGCCTGATACGGCATCTGAGTACAGCTCCCACACGGCCTGGAGATAAACCAACGAAAAGAGAATTTCTTGGGATGTTATGACGGATGTATGACACTTGTTCTGGTAACACTTGCTAAGGCGATTAGTTCATACTCTAACCCTAACCCTCGCTCTAACACTATCCTCACTCTAACCCTAACCCTAATTATCACCCAAACCCTAATCATATTCTGAACAGGAAAACCAATGAAAACCCTAACCCTTAGTCACTGGAACTACTGCTACTGGAGCAAATGTTGGCGTCCCATAATGGCATCTTTTTTTCCTTCATTTATTAGACTAGAGCAATTCGGCTGCGTGCAGCCGATGGGGTATGCCTCCGCACCCCGTCCACTTCCAAACTTTGAATGTACGGGGCATCGTAACCTTTGACTGTTCAACTCTGAAATCTCATCTATGCCCCATAATACATACTTCACCCAAATACCAAATTACATCAATATCCGATAAGCCGTTCTCAAGTTATCGTGGTAAAGATATTAAGTATGGGTCCTTGTGACCTTTGACCTTTGATCCTTAAGCCCCAAAATATGATCAATTCATTGGTACCTTATAACACTTACTTCACACAAGTTACATCAATAACCGATAAGCCGTTCTCATGTTATCATGGTAAAGACACTAAGTATGGAGCCTTGTGACCTTCGACCTTTGAACTTTTAATCCTGAAATCTGATTGTTTCATTGGTACCTTATAACACATACTTCACCCAAGTAACATCAAAATCGGACCAGCCATTCTTAAGTTAAAATGGTAATGAGCCCAAATCAGACATCTATCATGCCTTGTGACCTTTGACCTTTCAACTCCAAAATCTATTCAGTTCATTGGTGCCATATAATACATACTTCACCCAAGTTACATTCAAATCCAACATGCCTTAAGTTATTGTGGTAACGACCCGAAATCAGACGTTTTAGGCCTGGTGACCTTTGACCTTTCAACCCCAAAATCTAATCACTTCATTGTTGCATCACAATACAAACTTCACCCAAGTTACATCAAAATCCGACCGGCCGTTCACAAGTTATCGCAGCAACGAGCCCAAATCAGACATATTTTAGGCCCGGTGACATTTGACCTTTGACCTTTCAGCTCCAAAATCTAATCAGTTCATTGTTGCCCCATAGTACATACTTGGTCCCAGTTACATCAAAATCCGATCAGCGGTTCTTAAGTTGTCGCGGTAACGAGAACCGGTAATGGACGGACAGACGGACAACCCGAAACATAATGCCTCCGGCAACTTCGTTGTGGAGGCATAAAAATTTAGCTTCTTACATTTGCTGTTCTATCTTGATCTCTCCACTTCATCAGAATGCTGCTCTCTCTCATGAAAGATATGTATTTTTTTCCATAATCTCATTTGGGCAGAAAAAAAAATCCTCCCCCAAAAATAC
>JZLH01S0512673.1:16025-26433 GCA_001188425.1 Eucidaris tribuloides
TATTCGAGTGAGAAAAATAATTATTCCCAAGCCCCTGAAGGGACTGAAAAAAATAAAATAAAATATAAAAAAAAATAATAATAACTACATTATCATATAGATGCCCATCCCTGGACCCTTCCGGGGCTCCATACTTGATTTTTGTGTTGAGAAAAAGCACATTTGAAGTGGAACCAAATTAATAGGCTACTTCAATCGATAAGAAAAAACTGAAATAAATTTCTTTATTTTGGAATAAATTGCCATAAATTACCATATTAATAATGGAGAAACAGTTAAAAATTCTGGTCAGAGTTTAGATTACCAAGCTAGCTCTACCAGATAAAAGCCAAACTAAATCAACAATGCGTTGAGAAATAATGAGAAGCAAGCATTTTTTATATTGTTATTTGGTTATTTACTTGCAATAAATTTTGCATAATTTCATAATTAATTTTAAATTTGCATAATGATTAATTCACAATTTTGTGTCGAAGTCTTGAAGCCCCCACCTAGCCTATCCCGATCAAACAAACACAATGAAAATGGCGTCAAGAAATGGTGAGAGCAAGAAGCATTTTCGTTAATTTTGGATTAATTTTGCCATAAGATTACCATAATCATTAATGGAGTATAATTTCAAAATTCTGTGTAAAGTTTAATCTGCGAATACATCAGCCCGTACAAAGAAAGTATCACAATTAAAATTGGTTGAGAAATGAGAGGAGACAGAAGCATTTGTCTTGTGGATTCTGAAAGAATTTGCATTAAATTCGATAATTGATTACTTTTAAATGGCATAATTGATAATTTCAAAATTTTGGCAAAGTCTTGAAGCCCCCACTAGCCCTATCAGATCAAACAAAACACAAATGTCAATCGGTCAAAGAAATCGTGGAAAAGAATCAATTTTTGTTAATTTTGGGATAATTCATAAATACCATAATAATTAATGGAGTATAATTGCGAGAAAATCTGTGTAGAAGTTAATTGATGAAAACTCAGCCTACCAAATAAAGTATCAAAATCAAAAATCGTTGAAGAAATGAATGGTAGAAGCCTCAAGCATTTTTGTATTCGAATAATACTTGTCTATATAATTAAAAAATATACATGAATCTCTATCTCTTTTTTTTCATTTATTTTTCTTTTTCTTTTTTTTTTTGAGTGTCCGCTTATTGGCTAGAATTTTTAATCCCCCACTAGCCCATCATATGAAACAATCAGAATCAGAAATCGACTAGAAAATGACGTAAGAAGAAGACATTTTCAAAACCTGTGGACGGACGGAACGGACAGACGGGCCCACGCCAATGGATAAGCTCATCCGCCTTCGGCCGGATGAGCTAAAACGTCATCACTTACCGCGCGCATTCACGTTTCTTGGGGCGTGTGAAAGTAAATTTTAGGTTCTGGTGGATGTGAAATGTTCTAAATGACTTGAAATCAGTTTAGCACAAAACATCGAAAAAAGATATGTATTTCCTTCCGGAAAGGGGTGCGCGCGAAAAAACGCTGCGCGCTATGCTGCGCCGCAACCAAAATGCTTCTAAATTACCTGAACAATCAGTGCTGTTAAAAAGAAGTCAATATTGGCGCATTTTAAAATTTTGATGTGCCCGTACGCACGCCACTCGTGGCGCGCTGCTGCGCTTCTACTTGGTTAGGTCCAGCAGTTGCACCCTTGACTCAATTTACATGGACAATGGTGATTGCCATAATTGTATTTCAAGAATGAGATATTGACACAATGCTGTTTTTGCTAATGACGCTCATACCCTCCTTCTATCCGATGGTTTGACAATTACATATTACACTGCGAGGGTATTCACACTACTGTTAAGTTACAAGTTTATTAACACTATTGTTCTTGAGTTATCGTCGGAACAAAAAGTGACCAGAAAGAAACACAAATAAACAAACAAACAAAGTAAGAAAAAAATTTCGTACAAACTCTATGGTGATCCGCGGTTACGCGGATCACCAACAATAGTGAAATTAAACTCTTGCAAATTCCCTGTCTTGAAGCAAAGTACATGAAATATATGGAAAGGATATATGGACAGGATATAAAGGATCTTAATTGGAGTTTTCTATACACCTGTGTATTTACGCAATGTTGACTTTTAGGCATGCAAATGAGATGCCCAGCCTTTAAACATCCAGTCTGAAAACTTGGCAATGTAACTTTGACATATTCATGGGTTGCCAAAGCTGTAGTACATGTTGCATTTGTTAACATTCATTCAAAAAATAATGCTAATGATTAATGCTGAGGTCACTACAAATATGCAGAGTACAAGCAATAAGAGTCATAGTATATATGGCACTTTTTCAAAGTAAAACACAGCATCCCTACTTACATAAAGTTGAGCACAGATTCCTCAGAAGAAGTCACAGCCTGTTGAAGGGGACCCTGAAAACCAAATACTCCACCAGGATCGTCATTGGCTTCTATAGTAACAGTTGCCACTGCAGCACCGTACACAACGATGTCACCTACATGGGAAGAGATATAACATTATTACATTAATTGTTTTTTCTTTACATGTAGATTAACCCGTTGGAGACAATTTGATTTCAATATAACATGCATTCTCCATATACCCCAGCCCAAGATGCCCAGTTCTTTGGAGGGTGCCAATAAAATGATATCAAATACAAAATACATTAACAACTTTTTACAAAATTTATGACAATTTGTTTCATATTATATCCTCACCGACGGGATTGAACAGTTCCACGGTGAAGGTCTCTGCATCTTCTGGTTCCGTGTCATCTAAGATTTCCAACGTGATGGTCCGCATCACGACGCCTGCAGGAAAGCTCAACTGACCGCTGGTCTCAGCGTAGTCCCCTCTTGAGGACAGAGCTGTGCCGGGTATGGTACGGAAGTCAACCGTAGCGGCAGAGTCTCCCGTGCTGTTACGACGGACAGTCAAGGTGACAGTACTCGGTTCGGCTACAGTCACGTTGACAGGTTCTTGGTGGAAAAAAAAAACAGAGAGCAAAATACGATAAGATATCTTTATGAAAACTCATGAACAGTGTGTATTCAAGGCCGGGCTCAAGGCCAATTTCTTGTGGCCTTGGTCCTGGTCTAGGTCATCTGTACAAACCCTATGGAAAGATTGTAGTTTGGGGTGGCCTCAGTCTCGGAACATGTGGCCTCGGATACGACACTGCTCATAGGATTGATATCCACAGACAAAACACAACTACAAACTAATTGCTTTCAAAAGTTCTTTTAATTTGCTACGAAATTATTTTAACTCTTAACGTGCCAGAGGATTTTAACCTCTATGGACTTTATGTGTATTATGTGGTGCAGATCTGCGACTTCAGCACGTTAAGAGTTAATACATGCAGATACATTACAGCTTCTACATGCATGTTTCCTTGCACAATCCTGGGCATTACAAGAATACTAATATTCAATCATACACTGAAGATTGTCAGTCTAGTTACTGACAACTTGGTACATCATGCTTAAACTTGAAGAAGAATGTGAATTTTTACTTTTTTCTCATTAATTAAATTCAATGTACCTTCAAAGAAGACTGCATCATCATTTTTATTGATGTTAAGAGTTGCTGATACTGGATTACCAAGGCGACTTCCACCCGTTGCATTGAATAGGGTGACGGTGAATCTCTCTGACCCCTCAGGAATCTACACGAAACAAAAACACAAACAATCATACAATTTACATTAACAAATCAATCAATATAACCACAATCAAAAGCACCCTCAATACCAGAGCTGCCAACCTCTGCTGACCAAAAAACATACTGATCCATAGTAGAAATCATATGTTGAAGGCAAAAAACATATTTTGGTACAAAAATGGGTAAATTACACATACACGTATTAAGCATGCCAACCAAATTTAAGAAAAAACATATTTTGCGATAAAAAATCATATTTTGTTACTTTTGATGATGAAAAAACATACTAAATAAATATTGTTAAAACATATTAGTTGGCACCTCTTCAATTCTACTTCATCAAATTAAACCTTTCAGTCTCCAAACTCCTCTGGCACTACTTTATAGCAGAGGTAGCAACTATGCCCATGTTTATTTATTTATGTATCCTAATTTCTGTCCCAGCATATTTCAGAATGTATTGCATTCACACTTGCATTCTACAAAGTTTTTTACTGAAGGTTAATCTGGAACATGTACATAAAACAATACACTGCAATACCAAATGAAGGTAATTAGTACTTCAGCAACAAGTTCATTACTTCATGTTCGTCAATTTAAAATTCTCACAATAAAAAAAAAATCAAAACATTATGTATGCGAACAATGGTAATTGAAACAATTACTGATGTTGTTAGAGATATTTCCACATATGTACCTGATCGTTTTGAGCAGTCAAAGCAATGTACTGTAAACTTTCTCCTTCCGCAAAATTCAGGACTCCCTGCGTTGGTCTCACATCAAAGGCAGACGAAGCAGGCATCACAATCCATGATACAGAGGCATCACCAAACGTGCCCCTTGACCTTACAACCGCAAATCGTGCTGTCTGGTTCCGACTGCTTGTGCTCTCGTCGATGTATATCGTGGCCGGGTTGTCCGCAAACTGTACCACGCCGTATGGATCATCGTTGATCAACACCATGATATCAACCACGGTACGGTTACCCAGTTTACTCGGGGGTGAACCGAACGGGGACAGTACGAGCCGAAATGTTTCATTTAACTCCGGGATGTTGTCCGGCACGGCCGCCAGTGTGATGGTGTAGGTAGTGACACCCGGTCCGAAGTCGGCGACGCCGCTGGCACCGTAAAACTCCCCGCCAACACCGCCCTCGATGTCGAACATCACGCTTCTCGTAACCAAGGTTCCACCGTACCTTTCAACCACTATCTGGATGACCTCCCCACCCTCCGTGATGGTAAAAGGACCTGCTGTGTTGGCAGAGAAGGAAAATATTCCACCGGGATTGTCGTTTTCGAGAATCGTGACGGTAGCCATGGTGTCCCCGGATCGGAGGAGCTGGTTTTGTGGAATCACGTTGTAGAGTTCCACGATGAAGGTTTCGTTAGTCTCAGCAATGTTGTCCGGAAGGATCTCGGTTATCAGATACTGCATGGCTTCACCTGAAATATGATGGAAAAATATACGGGTATTCTAACATTAACCCATTAGGGATGATTTGATTTCAATATAACATACATTTTCCATGGACCCCAGCCCGAGATATCTTGTTTTTAGTCTCCACCAGGTTGAGGAAAGTAAATGGGACTTTTGTGGCATCAAAAGAAAACATATTGTAAAGTGTAGCATTATGAAGGAGTTATAATATAACTTACATGATATATATTTTAACTTCCTATATAACTTATTATAACTTACATGGTATGTAGTATAGATCAAAATTGTGATTCGAAACATGTATTACGCAGAACTTTTCAGAAATAGTAAATACATAAAAACATGCCACATTATGACAATCCAGTAAAAGAAGTCCCAAAAATGTTGTGAAAGATAAAATTATTTCCCTGATGACACTTTTTCATCATAGAGTAAAATGTTCATTGTACTGACAATCAATGTAATATTGGCCAAATAGGTTGTGGGAAGATAAATGCATCAATTTTAAAAAGAAATTGGAATCAAAAGAATAATAGAGGTTTGGGACTACTTCCTCCCATCATCAGTAGAGGAACTTTACCTGCTGCAAATGTAACAGAGCCATTTGATAGGCCATAGTCATCAGTAGATGCACTTTCCACTGAGGGTGAAGGACTAACAATCCTCCAAAAGACTGTGGCCTCACCCGAAGTTCCTTCTCTGGTTAGATTAAGAACAACCTAATCAAGACAAAAAAAGTACACAAAAAGAACAATATTGTAGTATACACAACTAATGTGGTTGAAATATTAAAGGTCAACCAATGATTGTCAAATATACTTAACTTAAAAATACAATCAAACTTGTTTTACCAGCCTCCTCTCTAAAGAAGCCAACCTGTCTATAGTGGCCATTGAAATAATTCCCCCAGAGAAAAATCATGTATTTATATACCTGTATGTAGCAGCCACCTGTCTCTAAATGCCACATGTTTGTTTCCCTTGGCCGATTTCAATGTAACTTAAACTACCACAGACATTGTTTACCAGTCATATCAGGCTTATATTGACCTGTTCATGCATTGCTAGAACTTGCATAACATCCCAACACAGGATCAAGGTTAGGGTGCTCATACTTGAACATTACATGCAAACAGTAATTTCTATGACTAACTCCCCCAGAGGAAGACTCCCATCGGACAATTCCCCCAGAGGACGGCCCTTATGAAGGACCAATCCCCCCCCCCCCCATCTTTGGGACAAATCCCCCAGAGGACATCTCCCCAGAGGAGTTTAACAATGTTTCAGTTTAAAAAATCTGAGTTGTCCTCACCGGAGTAGTCCTCCATGAGATTTGTCCTCCAGGGGAATTGTCCTCAGGGGAGTTGTCCAGATATGGTACAAGTAGTATGATACATACCTGCTGTGGGTTTACACCATCTGGTTCTGAGACGTCCAATGACAAACCTGGCCGGTCGAAGCCAATCTCTCCATTGGCTATGTCGGGGGTGACGGGCAGCGACACGCTGACCTTTGACCCTAACCTTGGACTGCTGGGTGGAAGGAGTGGGGTGGGGCTGATGAGTTCAACGCTCTCCAAAACGATGTCAAACTGGGCGCCGAGGCTCAAGAAGGCATCACTCCTGATCGGGATGACAAATTGGTGGACCGAGTTGCCGTCGAGAAAGAGTGTAGTGCTGCTCCCACTCAAATCCAGTAAATCTGTTGTTTGTTTGAACATAGAAAAATGAAAGGACAGCCATGATGAAATTGGCAAAGAATTTCTTTGTCTTTTACAGTTTTATAATCATGGTAAGTTAAGGAATACTACATGTACATGTATACATGTATCACAAAAAAAATATGCTTCAAATTAGTTCCAGACCTCATGTATTGACAAGATGATCCCCACAAGAATGTTTGTAATGCAACAACAGATCATATTTGACACTTTATTGGCCCCCACAAAAAAAAATAAAAGTCAAGAAAAATCAAAAACAACAATTTTGGGAGACTAAAATGTTTCTGCTCAGAGCTCATGTTTATTTTGTGTATGTGTCTACAATTTGCCAGGATTAATGGAAACACAGCATGGTTATTTGTCTAATTTTATGCTTGAACATGCCAATCTTCAAAATTAAAAATGTGCAAGTCACACATTAGTGTTAATGCAACGTATGTGCTTCTTCTGCTCCACAATACAAAGTTCTTACTATATTTATAATATCACCAAGGTAAATATATACACATGAGAAGGTGACTGGTTACAATTAATCAATAAATTATGCAGGTATTTAATACCAGTTTATTTTCAGGTGATTGGTTTCCTGGCTGTAACTTAAATCAAAGTAACTATAGTCACCCTTCATAAAAGCCTGTATCATGACAACTTCCCCGGAGGACAGCTCTCCTGGAGAACAACCCCCATCCCCACCACGGTACAACTCCCCTAGAGGACAACTCTTCAGAGGACAACTCTCCTGAAGGACAACTCTCCTGGAGGACAACTCCTCCTAGGTCAACTCAGATATACTCCTCAGTGAGAGTTGTCCTCTTGAGGCTCTTGGGGAGTTGTCCTCAGGGTACTGGTCCTCTGGGGGAGTTGTCTTCTTGGGGACTTAGTCCTAGAATTATGAAAGCCTTTTAAAAACATGATCTGTAAGCTTTGATTGATACTTGCCATTGGCCTGTTCAACCATTCCATCCGGTGAAGTATATGTCGCATTGAAAGTGACGGCAACATCTCCCACAGTACCACCGGCACGGGTCAGCAGTAACTGAAGTCTCCGAGGAAGCGGGTTCACAACCACAGACTGATCGTTATCAGACGAAAATTGGATCACGCCGTAAACGTCGTCGCTGTCGCGGACCACAAGCGTCCCTTCGATCGTTCCATCTACTCTGGCGCCCCCAGTGACAGAATCTGGTAAGAGCCGGACGAGATAGACCTCCGCTTCCTCCGGATTGTCGTCCTGTGGTATCGGGATGGACAGCTCTTGAGAGCTCTGTCCATCCGCGAGTCTCACGATCCCCGACGACTCGGGTGTTGATAATGACCCAGAGTCGTTGCGCACGACCTGGTATTCGATAGTCACTTCCCCGAAAGTGCCACCACTCCTGACGACGACAAAATCGTTCACGGTTCTCGTGGTTTTTTCATCGACGATGACGTACAAGCCTTGGGGTGAGCCCGATGAATTGAACGAAAGGACGCCATTGTGATCGTCGTTGGCGAGAATTCGACCGACTGTCGATGATGGGTTGACAAGGACGGCATTACTTGAAGGGTTGACGAGCGTGATGGTAAAATCTTCACCGATTTCAGGCACCTCGTCTGGGAGGATACCGATGTTGATTGACATTCTAGTCTCCCCTGACGCAAAAGTTATGCTGCCATTCGTGCCGACGAAGTCGATTCCAAACACTGCACCACTCGCAGCCAAGTAATAATTCACAGTCACCTCTCCGTCGATTGGCCCCAGCCGAGTGATCCCGTTTTCGGCCAACCCACGTAGGACCTCAACAGATACACTGCCCGCATCCTCGTTAAAGTTGTACAGGGGCTGAGCAAACCGCACTGGACTGTCATTCGCTTCGATGATCAGCTGGACTGAGCCACTGGAGTCGTTGAGTCTGGCGCCCCCAGACACCGACATCAACTGAATGGTGAACACTTCCTCATTTTCTGGAATCTGTCAATTTCAGTAAGAGCAAGAAATGAAAAACTGAAATATGTGATTGGAGTATATGCAGTAATCTATAACATAATGTGAAATGTCTGTTCATGATATTCTTGTAGGGTATTGCTTGTTTTCATCAATCTGCACAAATACATACAAATTTACGAAGCAGTTAATGATATTGAAATGCAGGTTTTTACATACTGCTTGTAATTGAGATTATTTCTTGTTTCATGTCACGAACAAGTACCAGACACTGGTTACGGTCATTAAGCCTACTTAACCATTCACAATTAATGAGCCATTTGCACACCTCTTTAGCAGCAATTGAGAAAATAAGTTTAGCAACATGCCTCTTCAAATAATAAAGGTTGTAATTTTGAAACCATAGTCATTTTGAAATTGATAAAAGACTTGTATCCTAAGCATAAACATCTATTCAACCTACATGTTAAACATTGGGCCTGTTCATAGCAAAATTGCTAAAGTTTCGAGCACAGAATTTGTATCCATTCCCCCACCACTACCACAAAGTCATACTCACATTGTCAGCTAATACTATTATGTTGAGAGAGACAGTTGACTCTCGTTCTTGGAATGTTGCAGTTGATGTTACTGGAGATAAATCATTACTGGCTGCATTGGGACCACCAGATATCTATCAGAGAAGAAAATTGCACCAGTGACATGTTAAAGGCACAATTTAACAATGATCATAGTTTTGAAATAAGTGAATCAGTAAATTACATGGTGTATAATATATGTCCACGCCAAAAGTGTAGATCTGTGGACTGGCATAAATGTTGAAGTTAGCATTTTTTGTTAATTTTGAATAAAATTGTATTAATTTGCATTTGACTTCAAAATTCTGCATAAAGGTTTGGGAGCCCCCACCAAGCCCTATCAGCTAAACCAAACAGAATTGAAATACGCGGTGAAATGTAGAAGTTGCATTTTGTATTAATTTGGAATAAATTTGCATAAATTTGGCATAATTAATTTCAGAATTCTGTGTAGAAGTTTGGAAGCCCCCACCAAACCCTTTCAGATAAACCAAACAGATTTGAACTACGTGGTGAAATGTACAAGTAGTATTTTGCCTTAATTTTGGATAAATTTGTATAAATTTGTATAATTACTGAATTTCAGAATTCTGTGAAAAAGTTTGGAAGCCCCCATCAACAACGACGACAACTACAAACGAGCAGCAACCAGAAAGCGCCGTATCTTTAGGAAATTAAAGAAGAATAATACCAAAGAAAACAAAGACAAATTCACAGTAGCCAGGAAAGAGTACAACTGTGCTGAAAAAGTCGCTAAAAGAAACTTCAGCAATAAGCTTTAAAAGGAACTCTCAGATGGCAGTCTCAGCAGCAAGAATTGGTGGAACACTGTTAATACCCTCTCTGGCAAACCTACCAGAGCCGATACTCCTGTGCTGAAAGACAAACATCAAGTTTACACATCAGCAAAAGAGAAGGCTGAAAAGTTCTGTGAGACATTTGCAGAGAAATGCAAGATCAGCGATGCAGATGAACAAGCACCAGAAGCTCAGCCTTCTACACCCTTCTCCCTGGAAAATGTATCCTTTAGGGCCAAACACATCAACAAGCTTCTTAAATCTTTACAACCTGATAACGCTACAGGTCCAGATGAAATTTC
>JZLH01S0512673.1:56721-67632 GCA_001188425.1 Eucidaris tribuloides
CGCTCGGGCTCGGTCGCTTCGCTCCCTCGCATATTCCGCCCCCATAAGATCAAATCCTGGCTACGCCACTGCACACAGGCAACGTCATGCTGGATTTTGTATTTTGTTTTTTGCTCCACGCAAGTATTTAATTTACGTTAATTGCTCCACACAGATGTAGGGCTCTCATGTGAAGTGGTTGGAAAACTGATGAAACAATTTTGAAAATAGAATAAAAATAAATAAATAAATGAATAAATAAATTAATTAATTAGAAAATAGATAAATAAAAATTCATATAAATATACGTGCATACATACATACATACACGCATACATGCATACATACATACATACATACATACATAAAGACATAAAAAAAATTACATAAATTAATTTTAAAAAATATGAAAATAAATGATTAGATAAATGAAAAAAAATACACAGATAAATAAAAGATTCAGAATCAGGTTCATCCTGTTTTTTTTTAGTGGATTGATGGTGTAAAGGCAGATTGCAAATCTAAGAACATCCAACAAATTGTGACAGCTAGCCACTTGACGTTTATTTACCTGGCAGGTCATCGAGAAACAGAAGCCATCACACAGCATGCTGATGTGGACGGCTTAAGTCAAGGTACATGGCAATGTAAAATATAATAATCCAATGTACTTAACTAAACACAGGACAGGACACACGATTAATAAATGATAGAGGCATTTTTGAACACCTTGAAAAATGACTACACCAATGAACGATCACTTGAGAAGATATCGGAACGGTGGCAGAGTTCTTGCAAATTAGGTGGAAAAAAAATGTTTACCATGTGCAAAAAAAAACAAGGAAACCTGTATACAATCTCGTTAAAATGAGACACTATCCATGCTACCCCAAAGCCGCAGGAGGGCAGTCGCCTCAATGAAAATATTGTTTTGCCCCCCCCCCTTTATTTTGGCAATAATAATTAAAAAAGCAGTGCACTACAACACCACTTAATTTAAAGTAAAATACTACTAAACGTACACAATGATCAATTTTACGTCTTGCTACGAGCGCATTTAAAAACACACACACACAAATGCCTATACAAACAGAATAACAACTGAAAACCGTGCCATTTCATGAACGTAAGTTTAAAAAATATCACTTTGAACATATACTTTGGGATCGACGGCTCTTTTTTTTTTTTGCTCTTCACTTTGGTTTGCACCCCATAGACATGGCATGGTAAGTTTGAGTCAACGCCCCCCCCCCCTGCTCCCGAGTATCCTTACGAAGTTACAGGAATCCTTACGTTTGAATCCTGTGGAGAAGCTACATCAATAAAGGATTTGAAATTGTACACGTGACTGTGTAGCTCAACATAAAGACGGTGAGAATACTGAGAATACATCGTAAACGGCATGGCTTCACAGCAGCAACCTCAGCAGCCTTATACCAGGAAACACTCAGTATTATTAGTTTATAAGCGGAGGGCCGAGGTTTAGAAAAATGGGGGCTTAAAGCATATCGAACAATATTCAACGAGGTCTACCCACTGGGTTCTAGGAACAACACCCCTGGACAACTACCCCCGGACAACTACACCCGCGACAATTCCGGGGACAATTCCCCTAGGACAATTCCCGTAGGACAAATACCCCGCAGGGAACTACCCCCAGGGCAACTTCCCTAGGACAGATTCCCCTAGACACTACCCGCAGGACAACTACCCCCCAGTGACAATTCCCCCCTAGGACAATTCCTAGGGACAACTACCCCCCAGGACTAACTTTACCCCAGACAATTCCCCCTAGGACAAACTACCCCCGCGACATACCCCCCGCGACAACTACCCCGAGGACAATTCCCCTCCTAGGACAACTACCCCGCGACAACTACCCCCAGGACAATTCCCCCTAGCGACAATTCCCCCGAGGACAACTCCCCCCAGGACAATTCCCCCCTGGACAACTACCCGCCTAGGACAACTACCCCGTCAGGGACAACTACCCACAGGACAAACTACCCAGGACAACTACCCCCTAGACAACTCCCCTAGGACAACTACCCCCCAGGACAACTACCCTTCGGCGGGAGGACAATTCCCCTAGGACAAACTACCCCCCGGACAATTCCCCTTAGGACAACTACCCCGGAAAACTACCCCAGCGACAATTCCCCCCTAGGACAATTCCCCCCTGTTAAGACAACTACCCGACAATTCCCCCTAGCGACAACTACCCCGGACAACTACCCCCCCGGCATGTTATATCATACTCTTGATTAGCGCCAACGCACCCACGCTGGTGTCCGTATTTAATTATGTTTTATTGCTGGGAATATATTCGAGCCCAAATGATATTCAGAAGATTCTCCAAAAGAAAACAATGCGTATTACTTACTCATCCGATTGTTATGCCCATTCCAAGCTTATTCATGCATTAAGAATATTAAATGGAAATTTTTATATTGCTGTTTTTATGTTTCTGTGTTTTTCTGGACAACTTCTGCGGCCTTTTTATCAAATTGTTTTACTCCAGTTCTCACACAGATGGTTCATAATTACAATACCAAGAAATAGCTAGTAATTACCAGCATCCAAAAAAATTGAGAAATACCCTGAGAAAAAGATCATTTTTCATCAAGGACCCAGCAACGATACAAAACTCCCGTGTTTTAAATCAAGTAAATCACTTCATTTTTAATACAAATACAAAACATTCCTACTGAGGCCAACTTACATTGATTAAATATTGTGAAAATCTAGCCATTATGCTCTGTTGTTGTTCTGTTGTTTTTTACGTTATATTTTCTTTGTCATTTATATATTTTTATAACATGCAATATCTTATGTTTTTTTCCGTGTAGCGCTTATAAAAGGAGTCTTCCTCCTTTCTGTCACCCCTTACACTCTCATTATATTTTATTAACATGTGTTTGTGTTGATATGCTATTTTATATTTATTTCACTTTATGTAATATTTGTTTAAAAATATAGTATTTTTTATGATGAGTGTGTTAAATAAAAATTTGAATTTGAATTGAATTAAATGCTACTAAACTGACAATTGTAACGTCAGATGTTTTTCGAAAACGTTCCGCTCGCAAATCTGGGAGGGCCTACAGCAATTTGGCGCGAAATTTTGTTGGCAGTTTTTTCTCCTTTTATCCCCCCCCCCCCCAATCCTAAACACGGATCGAGCCCTCCTCAGTCCCGTATTGTTGCGGACAAATTGTCGCCGCGTCACAAATTGCGCCGCGGACAATTGTTGACGATTCTATGAAAAAACCTGACGGCACAAATTGTCGCCACCGTCACAAATTGTTCGCCGGCGACAATTTTTGTGCCCGGAGTGACGGCCACAAATTGTCGCCAGCCATATTCAAAGCATGTTTGCCGGATAAATTATTTGTTTGTGCGGTATGTGGTATGTGTGTGTGATGTGTGTGATGGCTGTGTGGATGTGTGTGTTTAGGTGTGCTGTGTGTGTATAGCCTGAGTGTGTTAGCATGTGTCTGTTTGTCTGATTGTGTGTTTGCTGCGTGTGTTGATCTGTGTGTATCTGTATGTTACGTTTGTGTCTGTATGTGTCTGTTTGTGTGTCTGTATGCTGTCTGTTCGTGGGGTTGTATTCTGTCTGTCCGGTGTCTGCATCGTGCCTGTTCACGCGTCCTTATGTGTCTCAGATGTGCGCATGGAACCCTATCTATGCTGTCTGTATGTGTTTCTAGGTCTGTATGGGTCTTTTGTCTGTGCTTGTCTGTGTGGTTTGTCTGTATTGTGATGTGTATGTCTGTATTGTATGTGGTCTGCGTGTCCACTGTGTGTCTTATTTGTGTGTATGTGTGTTGTATGTCGTTTTGTGTGATCTTTGTGTCTCGCTGTGTATAATCTTATGTGTCTGTTTGTGCTGTTCTTTGTATCTTGTTTATTGTATTTGTTGTATGTCTGTGAGTCTGTATGTGTGTCTTGTAGGCGACTGTTGTCTGTGTCTACATGGTTTGTCAGTGTGTCTGAATTGTGTAGAATAAGAATTAGTGTTTGTGCAAGATCTGTAATGGTCTGTGCGTATCTATGTGTCTGTATGTGTCTGTGTTGTCTGTTCTCGTATGTGTGTCTGTTGTCTATGTGTGTCTGCATGTTGTTTTCTGTTTGTGTGTATTGTGTGTTGAATTGTGTTTTGTGTGTATCTATGTGTCTGTTTGTGATATTCTTTATGTCCTAGTTTGGACCTGTCTGCTGTGTCTGTTTATGTGTGAAGCTCTTGTGTCTGTGAGTCTGTATGTGTGTCTGTAGACGACTGTTATGCTGTCTGCCCTGTTTGTCAGTGTGTCTGTTTGTGTTGTTGGTCTGTATATGTGTTCAGCGTTCGTCATGTTATCTGCTGTTCTGTAGTGTGTTGTCTGTGTGTGAGTGTACGTGTCTGCATACTTTCTGGTCCTGCTATGTGCTCTGTTTGTGTCTTGTGTAAGTGTGTATCTGTTCTTGTTTGTGTGTCTGTTTGTATGTAGGTGTGTGTGTGTGCTGTCTGTATGCTGTCTGTAGCTGTGTCTGTGTGTTTGTTTAGTGTGTGGTCTGTGTGTGTTTGTCTGTGTGTCTGTAGTGCATCTGTGTTCTGACAATATGTGTATGTTTGTGTGTCGCGTGTTTGTGTGTTTTATTGTTGTGCTCGCTGAGGATATGTCTGTGCTGTCTATTGTTTGTGCTGTCTGTATTGGTACTGTTTCTTTTTGTATTCTGGTGGTCTACATGAGTGTGTGTATATATCTGTGTTCTGTGTGTGAATTCGTGTGTCTCTTTGTATTGTTATGTGTACTGTGTTTGTGTGTGTCCTGCGTGTATTTCGTGATTGTGTGATTGTCTGCTACGTTGTCTGTTCGTGTGTTTGTATGTGTGTCTGTACTGACGTCTGTTTGGTGTCTGTTATGTTTCTGTGGTCCGATGCTGTGTCTGTATTGTACTGGTGATATGTGTTGTTTTGTGTGGATGTATGTTGTCGGTATGTAGGTCTTGTACGTGCGTCTCTGTTTTGTGCTTCTATTTGTGTGGCTTTAATGTTTTTGTGTGTTTGTATATGTCTGTTCTTTATGTATGTCTTTGTGTTTGTTATTGTCTCCGTGTCTGCCCTGACAACTCACAACCACCACAAGCTTAACACAGACACTTACAGACATCCAAATTACACACCATCACTTGTTAATCCTCTTTTCCGACCACCACATCAACTACAAACTTCACACAACCATACACAAAAACAGACACACAGCAAGCACACACATACAACAAACACGCAGGACACACAGACACACAGACAAACACACAGACACACAAACATACACATTACAGACCAACACTAGACATGCACATACATTACACTTCCAGACAAATTAGAAAGATACTGACACACAAACACATAGACAAACAGACACACACAAAACACACAGACACACAAACATGCGCACCTCAACATACAGACAAACACACAACACACAGACACACACAGACAACAGACACATACAGACGCACAGTAAACATACAGACACACGAACAGACACATTCAAGACCAAACCACACAAACACGATAGACATACAAAAAGGCACACAGACACATACAGACAAACACAACCACACAAAACAACAACAGACAACAAAAAACAGATTGTCGCCGGGCGACAAATTTGCTGACGCCAGCGACATTTGTGCCCCGCAATCACCCGTATACTCCCACATTTCAGGGCTCCTTAGCTCCGAGACTGTTAAATTTTATGCTTTTCTGACATCTACCTAGACCCCATTCCAGGATTATAGTGAGGGCGCCCCCCTGTGGTGGGGGGGGGAGGCACCCGTCAAAAATATTATTTGTCAGTGCCCCTTGGAGGGCGGGGGTTTTCAAGGTCCTGTGTGTCGTTGCTCATCTGCACAACATCCACGCATATCATTATTTTTGCATACGAAAGGATACGTAGATTAGATTTCACACAATGTGAACTTTCAAAGATATCGTACCGCATGTCTTTGAGAGTGAGGTATCCTATTTTGTCTCGCGGTTTTTTTCGCGAACTCCTTTTTCCTCGGCATATGACTTATTTGGCCAGCGGGCTTGGCGCACAGGCCATTCGTGAACGACCTGCGTGATCAAAAGCGATTCGACTCACAATGCCGTTTTTCGGCGTGGGCGGGGTATCCTTTTCGTGAGCTGTGAGTGTTGTTTGTAGTTGTATGTGTGTTTGTGTGATGGTGTGTGTTGGAGCGTTGTTTGTGTTGTGTTGTGTGTGTGTGTGTGATGTGTGGTAGGTGTGTGTGTGTGTGTCAGGATAGTTATGTGTGCTGTGTTTTTTATGATGGTTTATGTTTGTGTGGTGTTTTGTTTTTTTTGTGTGTGCGCTCTCGGTGCTGGATCGCGCCGCTAGTCGGGTCTGGCTCTCCCTGTTGATCCTCTGTTTATGTATTGAGAATGCACGTACATTTCGTTTTTTTTATCCTGTCGATCAGGGTCCCTTTATTTGTATTTTCTGCGGCCTCGCTACTTATAAAAAGTCTTTGAATAATTTTAGAGTATACTATGTATATTATGTATTTTCTATACACTCCCCGATTTTTTCATTGTAATTATTGTAATTTGTTTCATTGTCCGCTTGCTATCTATGAATCTTGAAACTCAATAAAGACTTAAACAACAACAAAATCAATAAATAACAAAACAAAACTTTCAAAGACTCCGCACGCGCTCTTAATCTGCCTATAAAATTAGACCCTGTCCCTGTCGGGTAGAATGGGCGCCCGTTATCACAGAAACTGGCCATATTCGCACTGGCTTAGAAGTCTCTTGAATACACAAGTTAAAATACAGCTGTACGACGAGCCTGAACGTCGTCTGAGAAATCAACTTTCTCGTTATCTGCCACGGTTTGACTGAAATAGCCGCAGAATTTGCACATGTGCATGCAGGTTTTATGAAAGCCGTCTTTCAAGACTTCCTGCATACATGTTATTACGATAATATTTATGCAACTTGTCCGAAACCACTCATGGAAACTGTCTCCTCCCTGTTTTCTTATCTCTCAATTCAATGGTATTGGAAAAGGAGCAGGGAACTTGATAAATTTTGTTTAGGGGGAATAGGAAGGGGCTACATATGGACGTTGCCGAGGGGTTCACAATATTTGTTTTAGAATAAGGACAAGAAAGAAAATATTTATTTATTTAATCATTTAATATATTTACGATTAATTCATAACAATTTAATCAAAGTAAGATAAATTTTACACTTTTAGTATCATATTTCATCAACCCACCCGTATCTTGATTAATGATATGGACTATTTTTAAATATCTATTTGCTAGTTACATACTAAGACGTTGAAGCACTGAAAAACGAGTGTAATACATTAGTATTATTTGTTTTGCGGCTAGTCTGGGGGAAACAAACAAACAAAGTGTAAAAATTATTGTTTTGGTTTTGGCGTGTTCTTGTCCTGCGGGCGAATATGTCCGGGGGCTTGTTGTCCTAGTGGGTAGTTGTCCGAGGGTAGTAGTTGTCCGGGGGTCGTGTCCTAGGGGGAAATTATCGGTTGTCCTCCGGGCGGTAGTTGTCCTAGGGGTGAAATTGTGCCTAGGGGAATTGTCACTCCGGGGTAGTTGTTCCTGGCGGGGTAGTTGATCCGAGGGGTAGTTGTCCTAGGGGGGAATTGGTCCTCTGGGGGTGGTAGTTGTCCTGGGGGAATTTGTCCGGGGGTAGTTGTCCTACGGCGGGAATTGTCCTAGGGGGAATCGTACTCCGGGGTAGTTGATCCTGGGGGGGGGTCAGTTGTCCGAGGGCGTTATTGTCCTAGGGGGGAATTGTCTCTGGGCGGGTAGTTGTCCTGGGGGAAATTGTCGCGGGGTAGTTTTCCTAGGGGCGGATTGTCCCTGGGGTAGTTGTCCTAGGCGGTAGCTTGTCCGGGCGGGATAGTTGTCCCTAGGGGGAATGGCTCCTTTCGCGGCGTAGTTGTCCTGGGGTAGTTTGATCCTAGGGGGAATTGTCCTTAGGGGAGGAATCTGTCCTCCGGGGGTAGTTGTCCTGGGGTAAGTTTCTAGGGGGAATTGTCGCTAGGGGGGAATTGTCCTTCCGGAGGTAGTTGTCTTCGGCGGGTAGTTGTCCCAGCGGGGCAATTGTCCTATGGGGGAATTGTCCTCCGGGGGATTGTCCGGTGGTATTGTCCGCGGTGGGAATTGTCCACGGGGTAACTGTCCTGGACACGCTAAAACCACTGAACTATACGTAGTTGTATAGTTCAGTGGTGGTCGTCTACCTTCCAAACATTTGTTCGCGACTTGCGACCGAAACACCTCAAATCCAGATGGGCGTCCAAAATGGCCGCCATTTTGAATGAAATTTGCATTTTGTATAGAATATGTAGAAAAAATTAACAATCTCCATAGGGAGGCGCTGTGGCGTATAGTGTGGATAACAGCTTGGCTTCCCGACCTAGAGGTCCGTGGTTCTGAGCCCACGCCATGGCGGTCTGTGTTCCTTGGTAAAGGCACTTTATCCCCATTACTCGTCCCTCGGACTAGGACGTACAAGCCGGCACCGGTCCCGCGTGTTGAAGACAGAAAACACCATCAGCACGGATAAAAGAACCACACACTCATCGAAAAGAGAAGGCGTTGAAAACCCCGTTGTGATGGACCATCTTCAACACTTTCAACATTAATCGGGCCCCTCTTTATGGGCGACGTTGGTGTGTGTTTGTGTGCGTGTTCGTGTGGTGTGTGTGTGTGTGTGTTGTCGTGTGTGTTGTGTGCTGTGTGTGTGTTGTTGTGTGGAATGTGAATGTGTGTGGTGTAGTGTGTGTGCAGTGTGTCGTGTGTGCAAGTGTGTTGTGTGTGATTGTGTGTGTGTGTGTGTGCTGTGTGTGTGTGTGTGTTGTGTCGTGTGTGTGTGTGTGTTGTGAGCTGAGATGTGTGTCGCGTGATGTGTCGGGCTGTGTGTGCCGTGGTCGTGTGGTGCTCATGTAAAAACTGTACAAATCAATACATCATGGAACAGTTGTGGGAGTAATTTGGTGTGGGTATACCCCCCGGGATACCCCACAAGAAGTTAGGGTGATATGCGTATAAAAGACTTTCTATTAGTGAAACCCCAGAATGTTAAAGTGACAGGGCTAAACCATTGTCGGAGCTTTCAAGCTTAAAAATGTCGAAAACTTTTGATATCTGAGCTAGCATAGCTAGTGTTCAACATGCCCGACAAATTAAACACCCTAGAATACCAAAAGTTTGTGAAAGATACACTGCAATTGGCAAGTTATGCATGAATATACAATTAAAACTCGGGTGAGTTTTTAATAGGCCCTTAGGTGTACAACACAGTTAAGTCTATGGCGAGGAATATGGGCAAATGAATCTCGTTAACTTACGATTTGTCAACTTTTTTTAAAGCACTAAATAATCACTTTTTGAAATCAATTTTTATTCAGGGCCTTCATTTTTAGACCTCATCAAAAGACACTTCGGTAGCATGGGGAATCATGTTGGCCTCAGACTTATTTCTAACTGTGGTAAATGGTTAGCCAATACCTTTAAGTATGTTGTTGTGTTGTGTGTAATTTGCGTGTGTTTGAAATAGGTACAGTTACTTCATTGTGGAGGTTAAAATTTAGCACAAAAATTTTAGGACATGGTGGGTATTTATGAAATATTAATAAGCATTGTTGGGGGTAAGAATTAATACCATCACATGTCGATATACCTTCACTTGTAGCTTTGCTAGTTATACAGGCCAGGGGGCGGCGAACATAGTTTCGTTTGGGGGGCAAGGACAAAAAGGGCCACTATATAGTGTCAAAAGTCGGGGCAATTGCGGCGCGTGCAGATATTTTCCACCATCAGCATTGGTCTCAGTGCCTGAAATAAGCTGTTTTTTGCGCAATGTCTCCAGCAACAAAACCTTTTTTGAAGTGGGTTCCGATCATTAAAATTCTATGCGAAATATATCACATAACTCAGCGAATGCGCAGCGGTTTGTAGAAATTTAGAAATTTTAAGATTGTAAAACTCGCTTTGTGCGTCTATTCTGGGCTAATTACAAGCTCTGAATTCTTTTGGTAGTGCTTTATAAAAATTAATGATGATAGCAAACATCTGTTTAGATCCAAACTTTTTTGCTTTGAAGTAGCTTGTTTCTTCGCATGTCAATGTAGGAAGGGGAAGGCGATTTTCTGATCAATTGAAACATGAAATATATCTACTCCGCGAGCGATGCGCGACTTGAACAAAACCTTTTGAAGTGGGTTTCGAATCATTGAGTGAAACAATGAAAATATACCTACTCGCCGACGGCGAGCGTTACAGCGACGCCGAGCGGCTTTGGAAAATTTTGGAAAAAGTTAAGTTGTAAAAACTCGCTTTGTGGTCTATTATTTTGGGCTAATTATCAACTCAATTTTTTTTTGCAGTGTGTTAAAATAGATTGAAAAAAACATATAGATCAAAAACCGGAATCCCAATAAGGAAATCAATGAGCAGAACACTTTAAGGGGTAGCAGCTCATGATTAACACAACGTAGTTTCGTATGCAATTACACAAGTCATGATGCCGCATTGTGAATTTACGCGAAGTCTGCTTACAAAGGGGCATTCTCCTTAGCAAGTGTGTTTCCTTTTGTCGAAGAGCATGAAAATTGCGACAGTCGGAAAATTTCCTTCACGAACAAAACTCTTTTTTATCGCTTGGAAGAGCACATAAATCACGGTCATCGTTTTTCAAAGGAAAAAGATGGAGAGCCAATATTTCTGCCACCCCAAGCGGCTACTTATAGTGTGAGAGGACAAATGCCATTTTATAGGCACATAATGCTGCCTCTTCGTTCGAAGTATTCTTCTTTAATCTTTACGATGTGAGTCGCCAGGGCATAAAAATTACCATAGAACATACATTAGGTAACAAACTAACCTACTAATATTATA
>JZLH01S0512684.1:17547-28492 GCA_001188425.1 Eucidaris tribuloides
TGTCTGTCTACTTGATCCTACATTGAATATGCAATCATACTAGGACCATGTTCGTACAGACTGTTGCTGTAACACGAAACGATCTGGAAGCGTTCACTATTTCATTTAGGTGAAATGATTCACAAACGCAGATTTTTGCACGCCAAATTGGACCTTACGAAACAAAATTTATAGGATAATGCTTCAAATACTCTACAGGTTCAAACAATGAACATGTACTAATTTGGTGTTTGATGGTATATGTATTGTAAACACAACAAAAAAGTAACTACCCCCTTTTTCAACATACCATAACTTTTTAACAAAACAAGTTTGTGCAAAGTAATTTGACAAGAGTGTTTCTACACTCATTGACTAACTTTTGTGTGAAAATGTATGATAAAAACGTATCGGTCATGCATAGGAGCAATGCCATTAAAGGTGAAAATGCCACTTTTCAAAGTCACAGGACATGACAAGTCATCTCGAATATGCCGAAAATAATGGTAATAATGACGATTTCTGCTTTAAATTTATAGAAGTGTGCTACACTCAACCAGTGACATGTTATCAACCTCTTATGTTCGTTACAGCATTGTAATGATACATTTTGCTGAAAAATATCGGATTCAATTTTTGCAATTAACTTAATAGGATTTTATTATTTCAAAATCGAGAATAAGGGTGGAAATTTTTAATTGAGCTCACCTTGAAGTGTAAAATAATGCCCATAAAGTGCCAAAGGAGGTATAAGGGGATAAACAGATAGATGATTTAACATAAATAGGCGATTAATCATTCACTACAGAAGTTTGTCCAAAATATCCTGCATCAAAAATCCCCCACAAATGACCCTTGTGACTTTTTGAAAGATGCATTTTTTACGATTTATTATGTGCTGCACTCATGTATGACTCTGACTGGATCAACCCACATTTCTCACACAGAATTTAGTCAATTAGTGCAACAAACACCCTTGCAAAATTATTTTGCTCACGGACGGTTTTAATACAATTATATGTAATTTTGAAAGGGGGTAGGTTACTTTTTTTGTTGTGTTTAATAACCTACGCTGAAAGAATTTCTTTCAACCCACCGAATAGTTGGCAAAGGCCAAGACAGGGGATTGTAGCGCAAAATTTCATTGGTTGATTTGAACAGAGATCGGTCGTTCCTGTGGTCATGAATAATAATTACTTTTCGGATGCCAAGCAGATCTCAAAAGGCCCTCACGCTGTCGCGCTCAGCTGGCTCACTTCCCTCGCCCATAACAGCGAGAGGGCCATGTCAAAAGGCGAGTTCTCTACAGGAACTGAGTTAACGCCCAATCTGGCTCTCAATACACTGCTGGAAGTGTTCATAATCTCTCTGGAATGGTGGTCATTTCTAAATGGTCAAAAAAATACACAACTATCAAGTTCCCAAACAGTTTTATATTGATATTCAACTAGATTCCATATGGAATTGAAGCTCTGGCTTGCCCTGCCCCCACTCCCACCTCACCACTTCTTATAAAGTGTTTAGGTTTGTTTTAATGTTATTAAGTGTATGTATTTGTGGCAAGAAGAGTAAATGCATTTGATGTTGTTTAATAATGCTTCTAATTCACAATTTGCCTTATAATGACAAAAAGAAATGTAAGAACTGTAAATGGTACAATGAAGCTGTATATAGTGCCTATAAATGTACATTTCTAACTGTAAATGACATTTCTATTAACAAAATGTGACATCGGAATATATTTATGATACACCATGACCTACAGCATGCTACATGGATAATTACTCATCTTCATCATCTAACAAGTAACAACAATTAATACAATATGTGCGGATTTGCCATGAGTTGCCGTAAAAGCACTAAATTGGGTTGGATTAGCTAAAATAGACATTCGTGGGGTACGTCAGCTGTGAATTTGTCATTCTTTTCAATGCCAACATTTGTTGCACGAACACATCCCCGATATGTCATCCTTGCTTGTATTTGGCGGGGGGGGGGGGGGGGCGGGGTAGGTCGGACTCTTTTTTGCCAACAATCCTGGTCCTGCTATTAGTGAGAGAATAATGCCAATTACAAAGTCTTCAAAAATAGGAAATAATCAGTTACAAATAATTGTATGACTATTTCCCTATGACTAGTATTAATCCAAATAATGTACATTAATTTTATGTAGATTCAACTGCTATTTTGGAGAGAAAATTTTTTGACAAATATGGTCAGGGATGCTTCTATAAATTTCACATTTCCTCTAATTGTAATACTGACCCTTAAATTAATCATGGTTTCATCTAAATACTAGAAATGTACATGGGATAATACCATTTCAAAAATGTATGGGGTATTGAGGTTTATAATTTTGAGAGAGAATAACGATAGTCTTCAATCCGCAAGCTCACACAGCATCTCTTTAATACACTACATTACAAGTATAATACATGTATGTAGGCCTACACACACAAAATTGCTCATTATGAGGCATTACTGAAAAAAACGACCACAAATTTCAATACATGTACATTATGAAAATCGTCTATGAAATCTACGGGCAAATAATACAAGTTCATTTATGCATAAGTTTGTGTAAATCAGCTATGACTTCATGATGAATTACAATAGCAAAACAATACAACATGAGTGAGCCACCTGGAATTACAACAATGCATGGAATGTGAAAATGTACAAGTACAAGTACTTGCAGTATAACAGTTATCACTTTCATTTGCAACCTGAATTCAAATGTACTGCTTTAGTGTAAGTGTAACATGTACACATAATGATACTGGTATCCACCCTAAATACTGCTCATTTGCCCTATATTTCATGCAACACTTTAAATTTCACAGAACAACAGAATAGTTTTCAGCTCTTGGATTAGGAAATTTGTTCATTGACATGATAGTATAATTCTATGACTCATACAATTATACTATCCGCACAAACTCTAAGGTAATATAAATTTTCAGACTGTTCATTTTTTTAACCCTTACACCAAAGAAGTCTATGCTCTTAGAATGCAGGTGTATGTGTAAGTCTGGGAACAGTGCATGGGGTATGAAGATTCACACTGCTTGTTGCTCTCACAGTTTGTGTTGCTCCGATTTGGGGATCAGGAGTTGGGTGAATTAAAAGAGCAGTCTAGAACTTAGACAAACTCACAGGTGGGTTTCTCATCAGCAGTGAAGGATAGCTGGCTTGACCAATATCCTTTTATTTCCAAGAACAACAATCACCTACATGTTCAGAGGTGCTCTCCAAAGGTCAATGTTAGTACATAATCATATTATGATCTCAGGGTGAAAAGATGTTATGTAGTACGAGTGTAAAAGGGGTAGGTGGTCATTTGGGTATAAGATCCAGGACTAGGATCAACTCAACAAGTGCAGTGTAGACAGGTCCTTACTTGCCCAGGATTCTCATTAGCAGTGCATACTTGCCAACATTTTGATGTGGAAAAGTGGTAGATTTGCGAGGGAGCGAACGCGACCAAGTCTGATGCGCGAGAGATAGGGGAGAGGGTGTGGGAGGGGGTGTCCCCCGGTGTGGAGTTTTTTGGTTTGCCAACTTCAATATATGCGATTTTGCAGTTTAGGGTATTTTGTATTTAGAAGGAGACATAATCCATGTTTATTTATGAATGATTTTGTAGACTCTATTCCTGTACAAAGTAAATGCAAAAATGCGCCACTGTCATTGAGGTGTACACCATGCACGTGAATGGACTTTCAAAAATGGACCCTAAACAAGTAATTATCTGTGGATCTCAGAATACTCTATACAAGTATTCCATTCTTGAAAAGATACCCTTTTAAAGTAAACCAATCTCAGAGTACCCTAAACAAGTATTCCAGTCTGAGAAGATACCCTTTTAAAGTCAACCTTGTTTTAAAGTGATAGGCTAACATTGTGGAGCTTCAATTTAAAAGATTGTCAAACTTTGATATCTGAGCTACATAGTAGTATTCAAATGGACAAATAAACACCCTAGAATACAAAAGTTTGGAAAGTTACACTACCAATGGCAAGTTATACATGAATAAACAAAACTCGGGGCGAGTTTTATTAACCTAGGTGTGCACACAGTAAGTCTATGGGAAGAAATGGGCAAGTGAATCTGGTCAACTTACGATTTTCACTTTTTTAAAGCACTAAATAATCATTTTGAAATACAATTTTTCAGGGCTTCATTTTTAGACCTCATCAAAGACACTGGTAGCATGGGGAATCATGCAGCTCAGATTTTTTTAACTGTGGTAAATGTTAGCCAATACCTTTAAAAGTATACCCTTTTTTCTTGATTTTGGCAATTTTGATACCCTTTTCACTTTAGGCCTACATACACTGCGTACATCGCCCGACCGTGAAAAACAACACTTTGTACACGTTTTTTCACACGCGCATGGTGTACACCTTGTAATGACAGTGACCCCCACCCCCCTCCCACCCCCAGGGGTCTGAGGTCCTTTAGGCCTAAGATCACTGCAACAAGTGGGTGTTAACTGTTCCCGTTACCCAGGATATTAATTAATCATGCGCTTGTGAGTAAGCCAAACATTTGTTGTCATCTTATTTCAGTCCTCCAAAAACTATAAATAGACTGTGGCAAGGCTTTAACGATAAACAATTAAAAATGTGTTGATGTGATTCAACAGGAAAATCTATCATTAGTTGTTGATTCCTAGAACCAGAACAAACTGTGCGTATCAGCTGCCCTTTCCTTCAACCAGGATTTTTAGACCCAAACAAGGGTCTCTATTCGTAAAATAACCATTGACCAAAGTATTTTATGCAACTGTTTCTTCACTGCAGCACAACAACCACTTTTAATGGCCAATGTATAGTTTTGGTCAATTTACCAAATATTTTGTCAATCTCTCATACAGTATGATATTGCCTATGCAGACATCAGAAAACAACATCAGACCTACCAAAAATTGTTCAGAATACAACATATTCTGATTTATAAATGACCAGTAAGCAGATTTTATTATACAACTTATTGCAAAATGTTAGAGAGGGGCCAACATTTTTATAAATTTCTCAAAAATAGAAGCAGTTCAGAGCATGCAATTTTCGAGGCATTAAAATATGATACACGTCTATTACAAAATGGGAGAAAATTTATTTTTCACCATATACCAAAACGATACTCTGCCTTCAGTCTGTAAGAAGGAAAGTAGAAAATTGTGTTTATTTTTAGATGGCAAATATATACACAAACCAGTCAAAACAAAAGAACCACTGGTAATTCATGCCACATGTGATGAGCTACAAATCCTAAAATGGTTGTATCCTGTCTGCCCAGAACTTCCCCCTCCACTGTCCAGGAAAAAAACAAGTCATACTACTGAAGTTGCCAACTTGCAGACAGGATATCTTTGGGTAGGGGCTAACAGAAAGTCATGGAAGAATTGTTTCTATCATTCAGGGCTCAACACTAGCACTTGCCCGCTTGCCCAGGGGCAAGTAAAATTTCATGTTGGGCAAGCAGAGCTCAACAAACCTGGATGCCCGAGTGCCCAGGGCACCTGAAAATGATTTTACTGTCGGGCACTTGAATCTAAAATTCAAGTGCCTAAAAGGCAGTCCAAAAAAAAAGAGTCTTTGTCAAGGCCTAGCAAGTCAAAAATCTAAAAGTTAAAATGAATTTGCCCAATTGGGCAAGCAAAATGTTGGTCATCAAAAGAACATAATGTCCCATGGAGTAGAAAGTAGAACATATGTCCAAGCATTCTTCTTGTGTCACTGAGTGATGGCTTGTGCCGGTGGGGGGGCGGGGGGGGGGGGCCTTTTGCAGAATTGTGAAAATTGTAAAACAATAAGTGCCTAATATGTTACTACACGCGAAACATGACTATACATCATAATCATGTATAGAATTTCTAAGTAGAACTGGAAAGGTTTTTAGGAATGATGAAATATGAGATTTGGGAGATATATTTCTTAATATGAATGCAAAATCGAAAGTTAAATTGTACTTGATGAATGGACTGATATAGAAAAGAACAACAACAACATACTATATATGCTTGGAGTTATTTCCAACTTCTGTGATGAGTATCCAATCTATAATTCTTGAAAGTGAATTAAAACATACACCACACACACTGCACAACACACACACACACGCCACACACACCACACAAACACACACGACACAATTCAAACTTGACGTTTGCTCAGCCCCTGCCACCCACCATCATCTGTCAGCGGACGTTCTTAGTAAGGCAATTCACGCAGGAGCGTTTCGCTAAATGCTAAATTACCGACGCGATTAAGCCGGAGGCACAGAATTCGCGTGCCGTTCTTAGTTCTAGATGGAGACAATGTCTGCAGTTAAAGTGCAGGTCATTAAACAATGTTTCCAGTTATAAAATTCTGAGCTTTACACAATCCTCCATGCTTCTAGTGTCTCCTGGCATAGTTCTAAAAATGAAGGCTCTGTAAAAATTGCATATTCAAGGACAATGCATTAAGTGCTTTAAGATGTGACAACAAAGGTACCAATCGCAATTTTCCCTCATAGACTGCTGCTTGAAATTTTGTTCCATGACATTAAAAACAACAAGATTTACAATTTTTACATGTAGCTACATGATTCCCATGCTAGCTAGTATCTTTGATAAGGTCTAAATAAGGCCCGAAAAATTGCAGTTCAAAACTACATGACTTTAAAAAGTAAAAATCATTGAGAGCCATTTCAAAGTACAAAATTCCCCACAGACTGCTGTGTTGCAGAATTTTTTCATCGGCCGAGAAATAATTCATGTGCTGATTTTTATTCTGTACATATTTTATAAGTGACAGCATAACTGTCTGAACTTTTAAATTTCTAGGTGTTCATTTACTTCATTCAAACACTGTCAGTTACGTCAGATAGCAATAATTTGACACGGTTTTTGGAACTGGTGTCTTCCACAATGTTAATAACAGTGTCTTTAAATCACTGAGCCAATACTTTATCTTAACATACATATTTTGGCTTTAGTTTACAGTGTAATTATATATTTTTGTGTTCTAGATGTCTTTCTTGTCCATTAATGCAAACAGTATCTATGAGGTCAGAATTATCAATATTGTACATTCTAAATGGGGCCCAGAGGATAGCCTATAAAACGCATGGCCGGAATGATTCAAAGCATGTCAACTACAATTGACTGTCTTGTAACAGCGTAGGGAGCATGTGATGATTATTCTCTATTAATCTATACATATATTATCCAATAGGGTCGATTAAGCAAATTGGATAACTACTTCTATGTTTTCCAAATTTCTGATGCAGAGGAAAGACTAATAAGAGAACGAACACCTACTGTATGTGCTTCTCCATCTTGGTTAATTGGCTGCATGCCACTAACAGTGTACTACATTACCATACAATCAATAAACTACAATATAACTCTTGACTAAAATATGACACTTTTTGCTGACTATATTTGTAACCTAAGCTATTTAGTTGTTGCTTACCTGATGGCGTATATCATTAGTTTGATTTTGAAAATCAGCAGAAATCTCATTGTACTACTTAAATTCTACACAAATAATCTTTTCATAGGCTTTGAAAAAACTCAGATTACTTATCATCCAAAATTATGCTCAGATTTAAAAATACATGATGAAGTTTTCTACAATAATTCAATTCTATATGACTTTATTACCTCATTACCTCACAAACATCTCTTGAAACAAAACAAGTATACTTAACGTTCTATTATTTACATACGATCTATTAAGTTTAGTTTCACGCCAATCATCTGCATGGGTAAAGCCATCTCAACACCCACCTCCCCCCGCCCAAAAAAAAAGCATGAATAAAAATGTTTCACTCAAAGATAGGGCCACACAATTCTAACCTACGCGAATTTTGTTTTCATTGTCTTAGTTTTTAAAAAGGATTGCCATTTATCCCCTTCCCCTCCGAATCACCATTGCCTACAAATAGCCTCGTCAGTTCTGATTACATATATGAATTGAGTGCACATGTCCATTAAAGATGCCCCGATATAAATTTGGCAGTCGGACGTGCTGAAACATTCACAATATAGATTAAAGCCCAATACATTATAGAGATCTGGCAGACATTGCAATACATCAGGTTTCTCACTTCGCATACATTGGAGAGTAGTACTCACTCTTCTCTCATTAAAATAAACAATATTCTTTTATTCTAATTCAGTGATTTAAACAATCTTTCTTTTGTTATGGAAATACTCAAATGGCTAACCTTTAGTTGCGTTAATCAGTCATGTTTTTTTACATGTACAGATTTTACAAATTAATTGAATATTTAATACAGTCTAATCTCAAATCCGCTTTTTTTTAATTTTCTCAGTAACTAGTGAGTTGAGTCCCTAAGGTTGTTGTAGCATTTTTAGAGCATAATTATTTTGTTATCATATGTCTGAAAGCATTGAAAGGCACTTTTTGATGATTGTACTAAATTTGTGAGTAAGATGATTTTGTGATGTCAAAGTGCGCATAGTGGCCTTTCACATAATAAATTAACACATCAATTCACTTATCAACCGTCTATCTAAATATATCATTACCTGACTAAGTGTTCCCCAAAGATGTTGTAGCATTTTAGAGCATAATATTTTTTTAATATCATGCTTGACATTGAAACGACACTTTTGTGATTGGTACTAGAAATTTGGTGAGTAAATGTAATTTTGTGATTATTCAAAGGTTAACAATAGCGGCCTTTCACACTGCATAATTAACATAATTCGCTTATCCTAAATATGGTTCACCATGTCAGATAAGTGAGGTTTGACAGTTGCCCATACCGCATTCCCTTGGCTACAATTGACCATCAAGAACAACGGAAGCCTGAGAGACACCCAATATAACAAGACCACCGTATCATGCCCGGCTACACTGTCTCCATTTCTTTGAACAGGGAGTAATTTTTTTCTAACAATTGTTTGCAAATCAGACTTGGGACAATATCTTCACGATCATCTAGTTTGCATGACTTGATGTAGGGCAGGGATTCAATACCAGAAGAATGCTGGAAATTTACTATGATTCAGATTACTGAAATACCCTTCAAGGATTAAATGTGATAATATTGCCCTAAAAGATTATATATCGATTTAATACTGAAGATTTTAACACAGGGACACCCTGTAACGTACCAAGTTGACAAATTCTTGTGACGTTTGTGTTTTGTTTATATATAAGGGAATTGATTCGAGCCACAAGAGTCTGAGATGTAATATTAAGTCATTATTTTGAAGTTCATTTGAAGTTTGTCATTTTGTGGCTATTCTGTTTACTGTCTGATCATGTTATGTAATTATTGTATTATTTTTACATTGATGAATTTTGTATGAATCAAGTCCATAGTGGATGATTTACATTATTGGTTGTTGCATTATCGGATGTTTTATGGCAGAGAAAATCAAACTACTCAATGATTCAAATATTCCTTTGTGTTATAAAGGTGTTGTAACAGTCAAAGTAAAGGTGCTGTAGCTTGTATAATCTGCTGTTGTAATCCTAGCTTGGATTACAGCAATTGTCCCTTCTTGCGCATAAACTGCATGAGAGGGTACCTTAAATACTACATAGTAAGCAGTTCAAAGCACCTGTTCGAAATCAGCAACGCCAGAAAACACCCCCATTTTCCTGGAACTAAGACTCCCTTTATGGAAAAACACCCTCTTTACAAATGTAGAATGGATAATGAGAATGAGAATCAGCAAAAATGTGAATTTAATCCTTTTTTGTCTGTCGGCATGCGACTGCACATGGAAAAGGTTTTCTTCAGCACTTGATAACCTTTTTGTTTTTGTTTTACTTGTCAGCATCAATTTGTGCATTAGAACAGGTTCCTGTACAGCAATTATCTGACCTTTTTTTTGGCTTGTTGTTATCAATTTACACCACAAAACCGATCCGCCGCTTCAAAAAAATCCAGGTTATGCTATACAGTAGACAGGCTATTGTATATTTGTTACGTATGCCTAATGCATGAATTAGTGCTGGTAGCATTGGTAATAATGACAGCGCTTGACTGAATACCCATATATGTAATCCATTGGCATCATCTGCACGCAAGTTTGAAGACGAGAGTGTTTCTAAGCAGTCTGCTGACCTGATTTTTATTGGCATAATGTAACCAGACACTTCTTTTATGCTAACTGAGATAGATATGCTCATCGATTTTGAGTGTGAATTTGTTAGCGAGAGTTCCTGAGCATTGAGTTTTGTGGAACCTGATTCTAGTTAGAAAGAAGCACAAGACTGATCTGAATTGTACCAATTCAGCTGTTTGAGTACAGGCACATAAATTGAATAGAGCCAACATCACAGAAAAGGAAAAAACATTTTTAACAACAAAAGATTAAAATGTATAATTGTCAATATTCTCAGCCTTTCGAACATGAATCGTATCAGTGTGAATGCAATGGTATCCCCATGTGATTGTCCAGCTTTAAGTCAGATAATGAAAGATCATAATTGGCTATGCAAGCTGCAGAGCGTAGTCAGATTCGCAGTCGGATCTATAGATGGATCTACAGATGGATCATAGTCAGATCTTAGTCTCAGTGTAGATCGGATCATATCAGGTCATAGTTGGATTCAGCAGTCAGATCACAGTTATGTCAGTCAGCATCAAAGGTTAGAACATAGACAGATTTGTAGTTAATCAATGGTCCGATCAAGGTTGAGATCAAAGTAAGATCATAGATACATGGTCACTGATAGTTGAATCAAAGATCAATTATAGTCAATATCAAGTCATACTTGATCCAAGCAGTAGGCATCATAAGATCATAGTCCAGATCATCTTGGACATAGATCACATGTCACAACCATGGTCAGCACAGGGCTGGATCATAGTCAGATATAGTAGGAGCACAGTCAGACATCAGATCATAGTTGGAACATAGTCAAATCATAGTTGAATTGATAGATTCACCGTTGCTGATGGCTGAATGCATAGATCATGGAATGGAAT
>JZLH01S0512684.1:57745-76932 GCA_001188425.1 Eucidaris tribuloides
TGTATGATGAACATGAACTCTCAAAAGTGCAGCATCACTACAGCTCTCAATCTGCGGCATATATTCAGGGTATGAAATTAATTTCATTGATTAATTTAATTACAAAGAGAGAACAATTTTAATGTGTGCATCAGATGATTTCTGCCCAGAAGAATGAGATTACACCTGTTGTACAAAGTCAATACATGATACAATATTACATGCACATTTACAGTAAATTATACATACTGCACACACATACATTTTTACACGTACATGTACAAACTGTACATTCATACATACTTACTCGAACACATACATGCACATATACATGTAAAAGTATACATACACATACACACATATAAAAATATTTACAAACGCTCATACACGAACATATTTTTTTAATAATGTAGTTTTCATTCCTAGATGTTTCTAGTCTCAGTTGTACACTGTTTAGTTTTACCCTTATCTCAAAGTAGTCTAGAAAATTAAACTAGTTGCCTGAACTACATGCAAGTGTGTAATGCTTATATTTTGATTCACTCCAAATTGAATTGAGATTAAGTTGGGGTTCAAAAGAAGAGCAGTGTACGGCCTGAAACCAAGATATATTTCACGTTTCTAAACTGTATTTTTTTTTTTTTACCTTCTTGGGTTTCTTGGTCATCCACTTCTCCCAGTCATCTATCATATCCAGCCACTTCATCTCCCTCTTCCTGATCACTTCAATTGGCAGCTCATAATCTCTGCAATGATAGAAAAGGGTGAAATTACACATTACAAGATTCTTCATTGATAAAAATCAACTTGACATCAGTAGGGACAGTGATTTTCCGCAAAAACGGAAAACGGACGGAATTTCCGGAAATCACAACTTGAAATGGAAAATGAGTTTTCAAACGGAAAATCACGGAAAACCTCTTTTTTCTCCAAATTTTTACTTTTTGAAAGGAAAAAACACAAAACTCAGAACAAAAATTCGAAAAAATTGACACAAAAACACAAAAACAGCGAGAATATTAGTTTTAAGTTTTATGTAAACGGAATTGTCATTTTTCTTCATGTATACAAAGTCTATCGTAAAGCGGAATTTCCATTTTTCAGACAAGTTGAAACGGAATTCCAGATTTTTGGAAACGGAAAAGGCCTTTTCTTCAAATGGAAAATCACTGTCCCTACATCAGGGTGGACATCCCCTTTAAACAGGTATAGACTGACACAATTTAAAAGTGTTGCATTCATTCTCATCACCAAACATTCAGTAATAAGAAGAATTATTGAAGATAGCATTATCTTTATACAGAGTACGTAATGTCACATGTCTAGATGGAGGACCTTAATACTGTATAAAGTCTATGGTGACTGGGGCCGTTTTCCATGCATATGATCTACACACGATCCATCACATTATCATTTCTTACAAGTATCAGTCAGTGTTCGTAGAATAAAATTCTTCTGCATCTCCACCTCAAGTACTTTCACAAGACAAGAATGATGATCAATGTATTTCAGAAGGTTCTTGCTAGAAAACCCTCAATAGCCGTTACATTGCAGTACATGTACAGTACTTAGAAAAATTAACGGTCATTTCAACAACACGGTTAACCTACTTTTGCTCAGAAATTAACTGCTTATAGTGACCTCCCAAACATGTTCATTGATTAACCCGTTGTCTCCGAGATTCTAAAAATCCCATAGAGTTAACACAAGGCACATCCGGTTCCCGTAGCCAACGGGTTAACCTAATTTTCCTCAATTCTACAGACGGCTTTACAAATATTCAGTATTGTTTTTGTGCTTGTCTGGTCACATCATCGATTCTCCTTTGGCACAGAGTTCCAGTTCTTGAAGCATGGGGCTTGTGTTTGTTTGTTTGTTTGTTTGTTTGTTTGTTTGTTTGTTTGTTTGTTTGTTGTTTGTTTCTTTCTTTCTTTTCTTTTGTGGGGAGTGAATGAATGCGTGGCAAAAGAATAAAATAATAGACTATACATAAACAATGTAGCTCCTACAATGACTCTTAATATCTAATGCAAATAATTGTGAAGCAACTCTCCAAAAATTATTACAGTGGCTGAGGTTACTGACGATCAAGAAATATACTGTATTATTTTGAAATTAACATAGGGTCTACAGGTATTACCCAGGGGGCCACTGTCATTTAGGTGTACACCATGCATGTGTAAGAACTTTCAAAATGGACCCTAAATAAGTAATTATCTGTAGATCTCAGAATACCCTAAACAAGTATTCAAGTCTGAAAAGATACCCTTTTGAAGTTAACTTTCTGTTGCATACCCTAAACAAGTATTCAAGTCTGAAAAGATACCCTTCTATAATCGGGGTTCGTTTTTTACCCGATAGACATGAATGCCGCGAATATTTAGTAAACCTTCTATTAAAAGTATACCCTTTTTTCTAATTTTGGCAATTTTGATACCCTTTTCACTGTACACGCATACATTACCTGACCGTGAAAAACAACCCTTTTTACGCCGTTTTCACACGCGCATGGTGTACACCTTTTGATACCCTTTTCACTGTACATGCATACATTACCTGACCGTGATAAACAACCCTTTTTACGCATTTTTTTTCACGCGCATGGTGTACACTTTGTAATGACAGTGCAACCCCGGGATATCTTACTGGAATGGGTGAAGTGACAAAAATGGAACTAAGTAAATCATGACATGATAGCACAAATATTCTCCAGTATGTGCCGATATTTCATGCTAACCACATTTTTATTTCCTTTTATTTCATTTAGTTAAGGCCTTGGGTATTAATTAACCTTTTTGGGATCTACGTGTATGGAGAATGCGTGTTACAGCTAAAACTAAATCATTTTCAATAGATTTAATTCCCACATACATGTATGCTGCAAGACCCTAGGACCAGGGGTCTGGGGATCAGGGGATTAGGGGGTCCGAGGCCGAGGGGAGGGGGTGTGGCTCAACAGGCAACAGTTGTATTCCTTGATAGTCTGTCTTCCAGACATTTATATTAATAAGAAAACTACTACAGTATCTTCAGTCCTTGCCGGGTGTCTTGGACTCACGCAGAGTGAGTATTCTCTGGGGGAAGAAAAATTGCATGGTCTGGAACAGAGACTAATTCCGAGAGGACGTCCATGCTGCCAAGGATGTGGGGATTGCATGGATCTAGACCCTCTTCAGCTTGTATCAAAAGCATTTCAATGGAGGAAAAACCTTCATATGAGAGGGGTCAGCTCATACTGAGATCAGAAGAACTTTTATCTTTTACGTCAAAGACTGTGAGACCTAGATGTACACAGAATCAAATACGTTTCTATAATCACATTTGACCCTCCCAGTACCACTGTGACGAGACTCCATTGACTTTGCATGTTGTATTCTTAGTATGATAATGAAAGGGTTTAACCATGGACCAAAGTTAAACCAAGCACAATGTGTGTCTTCACTCTATAGGACCATAAGTTTTCCATCTGTTAAAATATCATTTTCTGTGTTCTCTGGAAATCTACTAGACAAAATCATTTGTGTTCTTTCGTAACCTACATGTAATGCCCTCTAAAAACGAAAAAAAAAAGTACTTTGCATACATGTACATCGCAATAAGACATCATTATGGTATGAGTTGCAGTGTTGCACACAACCTTTAGCCAGGGCAGATAGCATGTACCAACCACTGTGATGTGTCAAACACATTTTCCTTATAATCTCTGTTTTTACAGAAAGAAACTGTGCCAGTTTTTTTTTTCTTCAATTGGTTTGTATTTCACTTTGTATGATTTTTTTGTTGGTAATAAGCCAACCTATATTCTGTGAAATTTTTGTTAAATTTTTCTATGGAATATCTGTGACATTTTCCCTGATCTTCCATAATAATAAAGTTTATGGCCTTAGGATACACTCCATATCTTTGTAACAACTACATGTAGCGCTACTGGCAATTATGCAAGAACATGAAATTCAAAATTAATTAAGTAGCCTACAATATATCAATAACCTTTTGAAATACCAGGGACCTGTAAATAAAGCAAGTTATGATTGATTGTAAATTTGTTTAGCTAAAGTTCAATAGGAGGCCTAGATCTTTCCAAGACATAGTTGTGTACATGTAGACTGCCACACTTCCATAATTTATGAGAGAATTAATCTACAAGGTACTAAATGACGTTGAATGTTTAATGCGTCATGCGTCATACATACATACTTGGTGCAAAATGTCAATCAACCAGGCACACATGAAGGGATTACAAGATGGTACAGGCTGTACAACCGGTCTAGACTAACACAGTGTACTGTGAAGTTAAAGGCCGGGTGTCTCTTTTGCATGCCTAAAATTTAACATTGTGCAAATACACTGGTAGATATATAAAAGAAAATGCTATTTAAAAACCTTTAGGGCAATTCCGCGAAAAATGTTACCCGAGCTCAAAATGATGAAATCTGTAATAATTCAAAAAATATATGTGCTACAGGGATAAATTTAGTATCACACAATAGAACTCATCAAACTCTTTAATTTGAGTGGCATTTGAATATATTTGAAGTATATTTAGACATACTTTTCTTCAAAAAAAAAACATTTTCTTGCAAAATTTTATCTTTTTTGAAAAATGCACAATCTTTGAGTCTCATTATTTCACATTCAAAAGCACTTCAGAATTAATTTATAGTAGTTTATACTAAAGAAAGGGCCACAAATGACTAATATTAGCTTTACAGTAGTTATCAAATGCTTTTAAGTATACATATAAGGACCTAAAAAAGTGGTCCGAGGTGTAATGTCCGTAACGTTAAAAATGTAATGTCCGTAACGCAACATTTATGGTCCTGTATGGGATATACTGAATCTGTTGCACCTAATTGTCATCCTACAACTTAAAACAAGTCCTCAGTACCCATTTCAGAAGAAAATTGGCTTCACTTCATGCTTAAGCTCACAAAATTTTTCACAAATGCATTGGTAGGTGAAAAACCATGTCCAAAATATGTAATGTCCGTAACGGCAAGCATCATGTGTCATAACTACCAAACGATAAATAGAAAATAAGTCAAATTTAAACTGTTAACACTTCAGGGTGACCTGTTTGAGATTACCACAAATAGGTTCAGAATGATGATAATGATTTCTAGAAATAAGCCCCCAAAGTTGCAAAAAAATGTCTGAATGTAATGTCCGTAACGCTGGAACTGCCCTTTAGCAAAGTGTACATGTAGGAGCTAGAAACTGAGTTTCAGTGGAATTACAGTAAACGTTACACTTCGATTTCATTTTTTGTCTCTAGTGACAAAAATTTTACTAGCAGTGCTAGTATATGTTTGAATAGTGCATACAGGTCTGTTTTTACCTTAATGGACAGTGCCACTGAGAGCTATAAAGCGCATGTAGCTGACCTTGCATTCCTTTTGAGCCCGACACATGCCAGCACAGAAGTAAGTAAACCGTAGAGTACTACAAAAGTATCATAATAGGCTGAAGTGAGGCTTGAAACTGTGTGTCGTATACTACAAAACTACTGGTTATTTGCTCATTTTTTAAAATCTAGGTAATTTCTGATTTTTCAATTTCACAGGCAAGTCCTTTATGTAAATAGCCTAAGGACATGGATAATATTTTGCTGTGTTATGGGAGGATTGCAAATGAGATTCGCTACATTTAAGCATTGAACTACATACACAAGTTTAGGTAAAAAAAAAATTTCTGAGCCATACTGCTACGTTTAGCACATGTCGAGACGTATCACGGATGCTACTTGTAGGGGGAACCCCCTACCATGGGGTAATCATTTTAGGCAACTGTAGGTTTTCAGAGGATAACTACTGGAAGGGGAACCCCCTACCATGGGGGAATCATTTTAGGCAACTGTAGGTTTTCAGAGGATAACTACTGGAAGGAGAACCCCCTACCATGGGGGAATCATTTTAGGCAACTGTAGGTTTTCAGAGGATAACTACTGGAAGGGGAACTCCCTACCATGGGGGAATCATTTTAGGCAACTATAGGTTTTCAGAGGATAACTACTGGAAAAATGGCCTTCAGCAGGGGAAAGCAGGGAATTTTAATGTACCTGATTTCAAAAAATGTCTGTACATATTCATTTGCAGACATACATGTAATATTCAGGTAAAACCATTGTGGCATCATCCCAGTTGGTCACTTCTCAGGCACAGAAACATACTGTAATTACACAAACCGTAAACATCAACTTCTTTAAGAAACATACACTTCTTGCATTTGTTTAAGTTATTTTGTAGGAGAAAACTTAGTTTGATAGGTGAAAAGTGGATTTTTGTAGTGGAAAACTTGTTTTCGTAGGTTAAAAGAGGGCTGTTAGAACCATTTTCATAGTAGAGGGAGAAGTAATGTCCGTAAGGGGAAATACGTATGCAGCGTAGGGGGAATGAAAATTTTGAGTGGTAGCCTTGAGAAGTATGTGACTAACAGTATACAGTAACAGGTAGGGGCAGATGCTTAGACAATGAGACATCTCTAAAATATAGATCATCACTTCGGTCTCACAGCTGAAAAGTACAAACTTTACTTGGTTAAGAAAGCAACAACTTGATTCAATCCTTGTGGTTCGGGGGGGGGGGGCAAAGGGCAAGGGGAAGGGGGAAAGGCAAGACAGCAACTGCAGATCTCAACTTGTGCTTAACAATACTTTCATTTTAAAAAATGTGAGCTACATGATTCCCCATGCTACTAGTGTCTCTGATAAGGTCAAAATTGAAGTCCTGAAAAAAATTGCACTTCAAAATGATCATTAAGTGCTTCATAAAGTAAAAAATTATTGAGAGACCATTTCCGTTTTCCTCCATAGACTGCAGTGTTGCAGAAAATTCATCGGCCGAGAATAATTCATGTGCCAATTTTTATCTGTACATATTTTACTACAGACAGCAGAACTGTCTGAACTTTTGCGTTCTAAAGGTGTTTATTTGTCCATTCAAACACTGTCGGATATGTCAGATGGCAAAGTTTGACAATTTTTTTCACTATGTTATATCGTGTCTTTAACCCAATGGAGATGACTGGATTTCAGTATAACATGCATTCTCCATAGAAACCAGCCCGAGTTATCTCGTTCTTTGTCCCCAGTGGGTTAAAATAGTAACAAATCTATACCCATAATGGTTTGCACAAATTAAGCAGCTTTATCTAGGAAAGACTTTAAATTGAATCAAATTACCTCAAAGGATTTCCTCTCTCCAATCCATATTTCTTTCTATTTTTGGCACCATGCAGAAAGTTTGAAACCCTAAAAAGCAAGTCCACGCTTGTGTGTGCGTGCATGTTACGCTATGTTGTCGTGCCTTGCATGCGTAGATGAATCAGCGAGCTATAAATAATACGTGTTAGGGCCTTCATCAACCACAGGTCTGTAACATCAGAGTGCAACAAAAGCTTACATGAGGTGCAATTTAGGCAAATAATGTTTTGTTGGAAAATTGGAGACAAAACTTTTTGTTTTTCAATGACCGTGCATAATATTTTGCTGTAAAACAAAATAGTTTGATTATTATTGTGTCAATTTAACTTGTTCAGCCGTCTTTTGCTCATTGTTTATAAATTTTGCATGGTTGATTACTCTTGCCATATCAATGACATATTTTGAATTCCTCAGACAGATTACTAATATGCTTAGACTGTATTAAAACACTATTTCAAATTTACAGCTACTACTGCCCAGTAGCAAGTTGTAAAAAATTCTATCATTACCAAACTGCAGCAGCTTAATTTTAAGTGAAATCTCTAAGTTCATATCTAACCCTGATTTTGATTGGTCTACAAGTAAGTCACTGAATCTAGTTACCCAATCAGAACTCTGGATCCTTTCGCAAAACATTTTACTCTAAGGCATGATACAGCTGAAATTATCCTTCAATTGTATTAAGTTTTTCAAGAATTACAAAATATACAGTAGTTGTTCAAGATCTTCACATGCCATAACAATGAGTGATATTTCAAATTTTATAAATTACCCATGTAGCATTACTCATTTAACATTTGACAGAAATCCAGTACAGTTTCTAATTATTGTGTTGTTGTTGTTGTTGTTGTTGTTGTTGCTGTTGTTGTCACTGTTGTTGTTTGTATTATCTCCTTCTGTAATGTGGAATAAATACCAGATATTACAGCTTTCATTTCAGTACACTACATATACATGTACCTTGTGCAGGCCAACAGAAAATTTATCCGTCCCCTTGTAACTGTTTGGACATAATGAAAAGAACCACACAAAAATGGGAATCTTCATGGAAACCACTTATTACACATTTTAAAAGACGTAGCCACCTCCCCTGATCTGATCCAATTGTAAACTGACAAGTCTGTTCATTTATTGGCTATTTAAACTAGAATGAGTGTTTCATTTCCTATCTAGAAAACACAGATCTGTGTATGTATGCATACACATAATGTATGCACACAAACACAAACACACACAGACTTATACAAACATACAGTATATGTATGATGCACATAAGTACATGTACACTGTATCACAGACATACATACACACACACTGATATGACTAAGCTTCTCGTCACTTCTCAGGGACACTTCTGAGAGTATGTCAGCCAAGTACACGTATGTTGCAATCCTTGATGTTACATTACTTTCTTGACAACCCATCTCCTTCCTTGCTCTTACTCCCTCGAACCCCCTACCCCGATTCCATCCCCACCAATTCCTCATAAATGGATGTAATCAAGTAAATTATACATAATAAAACAATGAAACAGGAATCCACCTGGAGATACTGTATTCACACAGTTTATCCATCAAACTCTACCATAGTAAGCAATGCAGGGAAGAGCTTGTAGCTCAATCTTAGGTGAAAATGGGGGTTTTAATGTTATCATGTAATCTTGATGGAGGCCATAAAAACATTGAAGCATTCATACTGTAAAAATGAGTTGCCACGAGAAAGCAATGTCTTCTGTCCAGTGGCAGATGTGGGATTTTCCGGAAAGGGGGGGGGGTCTGGAGAGGGTAGCACAGTATTTCAGCCTTGTACTAAACATTTTTTATGTCAAAGTTATGTTTCAGGGTAGTGTTACCTTTTTTATGTGCCTTCTCTATTTTCAAAGACCAACAAAAATGGGTCCCCTGCCAATTTGACTTTGTGCCATTTCCCTTCCTCCCCACCCCACCTCCTCACCCCACCCTCTTCCACCAGTGTGTCTTAAGACATCACTTTTTTGTCATCCATGTTGGTCTTTATATGGCTAGAATGAAGTTGAAATCTCAGGACAGAAATGACTGGAAGTGACAGACGAAGAACTCCTGTTGTTGGTCTGGCAGCTTGCCCAGGGTTGTGTGTCCATGTATACAGTACACATGACCTCTGTACTACAACTCACACCTTACACAACGGTGATGTAAACGATATGTTCCCCTGCCCCTTCCCCTCCTCCTCCTCCCTCCCCCACAAACTCGCCACCTGTAAGCTTACAAAAAAAATATATCAAAACTTTCGTGAAATGCTGATTAGCAGTGCTCAGTGGATCTCAAAGTTATGAGCAATGTCCTATATGACTCTGGCCAGTGATTTTTTTCTGGGGTTTTTTGGCTATAAATCCATTTTTTTTGGGGGGGGGGGGTAGGAGATAGGGCTACATTTTATTTTCAGAAGCTCTTTGTAGTTTCCTACAGCCATATTTTGAGTGCTGCTCCTTATATCCTTTTCCATTATATGCAGCATTACAATTACCAGGGACCATTATGATTTCCACAGTTGCCCCAGTTACATTTTATTGGTTTGGGCGGGGGGGGGGGGGGGGTGTCTTCAAGGACTTTGTTCTGGGGCATAATGGGTTACTACCCCCATATGTTTTTATCACTGACTCTGGACCCAAATCACTTACATGGTGTATGTACATGCATAAAAACTCAAATCAAAAGCAGGGCTTGCCCTGAACAATGGCCCGGGTGCCAATGGCAACCACAAATTTCATTTGGCCACTTGCATTGGCCACCAAAAAAGAGATTCTACAACATACAAGCCTGTGATAGAAATCCATCTGATACAGTGTATGTTAATTTGGCCACCTGAAAGAAAAGCTTAAAGGTATTGGCTAACATTTACCACAGCGTTAAAAAAATCTGAGCTAAGTGATCCCCATGGTACCTTGTCTTTGATAAAGGTCTAAAAATGATGCCCTTAAAAAATTATATTTCAAAATGATATTTAGTGCCTTTAAAAAAGTGAAAATCGTAAGTTGATCGATTCACCTGCCCATTTTCTCCCATTAGACTTACTGTGTGTACACAGGTTATTTAAACTCGACCTGAGTTTTAATTGTTTATCCAGGGCTCGACACTAGCGGTGGCCCGGTGGCCCGGGGCCACCAAAAATGAAAGTCGGGCCACCAAAATATCAAAGAAGTCCAAATTTGGTGGCCCGATTGGGCCACCTAAATTTTAACATGAGCATGAAAAAAAAATCTTTCTTTATTAAGCAAGACCCTGCATAACTCTGTGCGAGCAAAAAGTTTTCAAAACAAGCACGCAGCGCAGGTTTGCTTCGCAGTTGTGAAGTTCATACATTGCCTTTGCATATCGAATCACACTCACCCGATGTACACAACCTATTGTTTATTATTTTATTTAAGTTGCCTCTTTCTGCTGTTCATCAATAAGTACCGAGGCTTTGTCAGATTCCTGTTGGAGTTTGACAGCTTACGATGGGAGAGAAAAGTTTGGATCAAAATATCTTTTGGTAGATTTGCTGAAATCCCACTGTTCAACAAGTGAATACATAATTTTGTTATTTCAACAAACATTTCTGAAAATTTATTTCCATACGGTTGTAAATTAATGATTTTTAGAGAGAATCTCATGCTGGCCACATCCTCACTCACATACGATCACCATCATGCACAACAAGCCGTATTGTGAGGCCCTCTAGGAAGAGATTTGTTTACTGTTTAGTGTTTACCGGAATGCTACATTACGAGCTGCAGGTAGCGGGATCTGTGATTAATTTGTAATTATTTGAAGTTGAATTGAGACGTAATCTCATTTCTGTGTATTGTAAAAAATATATTTCATTCTTTTCAAAAGATTAGAAAAGTATAATTTGAGAAATGTGTTGCATATTTTACCTTTTATTTGCCTCTGGCAGTTGAACTACCCCACAAAACTAATGGTACAATCCATGTAAACAATGATTCAGTACTTCATGTTCAAATGAGCTGTGAAGATCAGTGCATTCTCTTCGAAGGATTTAGGTAGTATACCGATGTTTTACTTGATAAAATATTATCAGTGAGGCATGTAAGCATGATTCAACTCATTTGATAGCCAAGATAATGCCATAGTTTACGGATTTTTATACAAGAATAAGAAATTGATCAGCACATTTCTGTTACCAATACTTGTAATACGAGTTGGTTTGTGTGTGCATGGTGGTGTAACTGACTTGAGCTGAACAGTGTGTTACGGCAGTGCATAATGTTCCAAATGAACATTGCCGACGACTGAGCAACGAGTTGGATGTTCCTACATTCAAACTTACGAAAAACCTTGCATATATTTGCAATCTTTTTACATCGTTTTGGCATGCTTTTTCATGGAGATGATGGTATATCTTTGAAGGCATTGGAGTAGCCAAACAACAAACTATTCATGTGTGATAGTTGGGGTTTTTTAACTCTCCAAAACTTGTAGTTTTTTTTTTTTTTTACGTTGAACCTGTGTAAGTGAACTGTTCATTAACTAAATTGCCCATTATTCTTACATACATACAGTGTAAGGTTACATACATAAGGTTCGGTTCTGGACGCAGGATCCTCTGTTCCTCTATGTCCAGCTCCTGGTAGCAATTTGTGGCATCTGAAGAGTAGGCACGGTCCGGGGGAGGGACCTTGTAGTCAAATTTAAAGTCTGCATATTCTTCTATTTGATATTTAATGAATTCTTTATGTTTTGTATTGTTTTTTTTTCGGGCCACCAGATTTGCTGGTGGGGCCACCAAAATTCGAAAACCGGTGATTTTGGTGGCCCGATTGGGCCACCAAGAAAAAAAGTTAGTGTGGAGCCCTGGTTTATTCATGCATAACTTGCCATTGGCAGTGTAACTTTCCAAACTTTCTTATTCTAGGGTGTTTATTTGTCCATATGAACACTACTATGTAGTTCAGATATCAAAATTTGACAATTTTTTAAAATGAAGCTCCACAATGTTAGCCTATCACTTTAAGGGGGAGCTCTGAAAAGTATTTAAACAAAAACACAAATTTTGGTCAGATATCATCAAAATAATGCTAAATACGGATATAATATGATTATGGAAAGAAAGAGACAGAGACTAACTGGATGCACAGGAATAGCACAAGATTTTACAGCCATATCCCTAATACGCAAAAGTTGGTTATTTTCTCATGCCTCCAATCGCAGTTCAAATTATCGTTGGAATATTGGCTTTGTATTTGCGCAGCACTGACAGACAACAAACCATGTTTGCACTGTAATGACCGCTATTTCACATATGACTGACAAGGCCTGGACTGTGCTTGTAAAATACATGCTCTATCATACCTATTTTTCAATATCAAGTAATCATGACACATGCACAGCAACCAGAGATAGAAAAGATTATGTGTGTGTAGGACAGCAAACAATCACAATACAATATACATTTGAAGGTCATCAACGTTGGTGTGAAAAGTAGAGGAACAAGAATATTTTGCAGTGATTTTGTTTTCATGAATTTTTTGACTAAACAAAGTCTGCCAAAATTTTTAGTTACAAGTGAATGAAAGTGCAAATTTGCATCGCAAGAGTTTATTCATAAAATCATGGAATAAACTCTTGCGAATTCCCCCTGTCCTGAAGCAAAATCAAGAAAATATTTACATGAAATATATGGTGTGTACAGATTTGGCATTTGTTTGAATTCTGTTCAAGATTGAAGTATTTTCAACTTCTAGCAATCATGTCACTGACCTTAAACGTACAGCATATTACATGTAGAAACTAGAAAATACAAATGTACATGGAAATTAACAAATTACAGGTTATCGACTTTGTAAAAAGAACAAAGCAAAAAGTCCAAAAACCAAAAAAAACACAATACAGGGATAGCAACAGTGTTTGGCCTTGAAATTTTCCCGCTGACCAACTTAACGGAAAGAGACTGTCAGAGAATCCTATTATTCCTGATGTGAACAGATTCAGACGACATTGATATTTGGGTGATTCAAGTTCATCTATGACTCACTTGTTTCCCTGTCTACAGTACCCTATAGTACAATGCATTGCTGGTACATTCCTTTAAAGGGGAAGTCCACCCTGACATCAAGTTGATTTCAATAAAAGCATAAAAATGAGAGAAACCTATTAATGAAGATTTGACGCAAATCCATCGAAGAATGAATTTTGAAGTTTTGAATTTGTGACGTCAAATGCGAGCAGCTCTCACATTTGTCACATCATATAAAATCCAAAAGTGTAATTTTCTCCAAAATTTGAAAAAATAATTTTACCTGTTCATTCAAAATTTAATCAAAACATTATTTCATACATGCTTCTGTGGAAAAAAACTTACTCAATTATCATGAATCATGAAAAATAGTTCTTTATGGAAATTATATTACATGACGTATGGAGCACTGCTCAGATGTGACATCACAAAATTAAGTTCATACCCGTTATTCTTTGGTGGATTTTCGCCAAACTTGTATGTGTCTCTTGTTTTTCTGCTTTTACTAAAACCAACTTGACGTTAGGGTGAAACTTCCCTTTAAAGGGACCTGACACCCCAGGGGAACACTTGTATTCTGGGTGGATATCATGTTTGCACCAAAAATAAATAATTTTAGATTTTTTTTCTTAAATAAAAGTGGTTTTCATGGGCATGCAATATACTTGTTGATATCATTTAGGCCATTAGGGTGTTATTCATTCAAATTCATTTTACAGGGATCTACCAATGATAGATCACAAAGTCTTTTATCGGCATCTTTCCATTGAGTACTGTATGTGTAGGTATCAAACAAAAACATTACACGTATACAGGCATTAGATGTTATGCATTCTAAGAAACGATTATTACTAAATCACTCTCATTATTCCACCTTCAGTTCTATGCTGGTACTTAGAGAGAATGCAATCATCAGCCACAAAGATCGTTAACTGGTTCTTTTCAGAACACTTACAAAATGGTATGTAAATAAGCACAATTATACAATTTAATTGCATTTTCAATCCAGTACTTTGAGTGACACATGTAAACTGTACATGCACAATTTTACAGGGTGCAAAACTCATTCACAAAGAAAATATTATCATGCAGGCCTACATAGAAATAATTACATTTTACTTCATGACAACGGTTGCAGCCCTCTTTTGCCTAGGCAGCTAGGAACAGCCTCATATTACCACCAAACACAAAATCAAACATGGAAGACTACAGATTAAAAAAAAAACAATGTGAGTTAAAATGAATGTACATGTCTGTCCCATGTGTACATGTACACATACTCATGCTGTCTAAAACCTGGCGAAGTTGGTCATTCCTCCCCACCATCTATCCATCCCCCCCCCCCAAATCATTCCTTCCCTCCAGCACAGGAAAATAACTCAAGGAACACTGGAACAGGTAGTCCTAAATATCCTCCCTACGGCCATCACAGACCAGCATACATGTAGGTAATAAGATGACATGCTTGCAAGACTGCACTTTTTCTTTTTTTACGAATGTGAGTAGAAATGAAAGTATGTCCCATGTGTACATGTTCATGTTCTCATGTTGTCTAAAACAAGCTCACAAATATACGTTGCCCATTCCTCACAGACAATCAATCCACCCCCCCCCCCTCCACCCCCCAAAATTTCCTCCATCACCATGTCACAGGAAAAACAACACAAGGAACAGGTAGTCCAGGAAGATCCTCCCCTGGGGCCACAGAGACATGATCACATATTGTTTGATCCCCCCCCCCTTCCTATTACATCCTGACAACAGCCAATTTTGCATTTTTCCCTGCATCTCGAAGATGATGTGCGCAAAATCCTTCTCCAGGCTAAGTGAACGAGAGCACATTATGATGCACAATTGTGCAAACATGTCCACTGCCTGGAGTTCAATCATTCAAGGTCAGCTATGTACACTATGCTCCTCCACATTTACATGAATTTTCCATCATCCGATAATTTGACAGTTCTCTTTGCAATCAGATATGCATTGTTTAGATTACATATGCATACGTTTCTGTTCTTGAAATGTAAATTTGGCTTCATGAGTATGTGATTTTATGAAATTTGTACCTTACACCATATTTTCCTTCAAACAATGGATAGAGGAGTCCTTACCTAGTCATGATATTAGCAAAGTAACATTGCAGGATTCCCAGAACAGGAGAAACAACACCAAACCTACCATAAATTGCTTATAATGACATTTTGATCTTTCACTTAGCAAGCAAATAACACAATATATATCTTTTGGCAAAGGATGTCAGAGAGGAATGGGAAATGGGTGGTATTTTGATTTCTCATTAAATTCTCAAAACTGAAAGCACTTCAGGGTGTGCGCATTTCAGTGCATTAAACTGCAGGGTATTCTTTTTCACAATGGCTCTTTTGAAATAAAGTAGCCCTCGTTAACAGTTTAATATGCAGTTGTCAAATTTTACGTTGGTGTACTGTTGGCTATTTCGGAAAGTTAGGGGGGAAATCGCCCATTGCCCTGTGTATTTTATGCAGCGTAGGTCTATCTAAAATCACAAATAAGTAAAATTAATTCTTCCTACACCTAAACCATACACAGCCTTTCAAAGGTCAGTGACCCTCTTTTTTATTGCTGGACTACACTTTGGTTCAATTACCTATTGCCATTGGACTGTCACGTTGACCTCATGACCTCTGGGATACCAATCAACCGTTTGAGTGGAGTGAACTGGCCTCACAGTAGGCAAGGCTGTGACCACAAGTTTGATTGGAAGTTTGATTTTGTAAAACAGAGAAATGGAGGCTTTATTTTAGACTGTTTTCACACGGTGTCAAATTGTGATTGCAAACACAATTGCAATCACAGCAAATAGAGCTTCCTGATAGTAAATCATATTTTAATGGTCAACACAATCATGTAAGGAATAAGCAACATGACTTGGGAGAATCATGACTGCAAAACACGTACCTTTGCAGTATGATTTGAATCATGATTCTAGTTTATTTTTACGCATGTAAAAATACCGTTATTAGATTGATCGACAATTGCAATCATGTTTGTAATCACATTTTGGCTGCCATGTGAAACAGGTCTAGACTGGAATGAATGTATGATGTATCATTACTCAGTTACATGTATATCTACATGATAGATTTTACACAAATAACAGTTGATTTCCTCCGCCGAGCTGTGTGAATATCATATTTGAAACTTTTTTACCAAAATTTGAGTTTCATGTATCCCAAAGAATCCTTTTCTTTCCACCAAGGTTTGTACATACAATGCAGAAGAAAGATCCTCATTTTCTAATAAAGATGAATAATAAGTTTTCTTAGAAATTTTCTGTAAATTAAATATAGGAGATGTACAGAAATAAACAGTTGTAATCGTTCTTGTACAGTAATATCTTGTACAAAACAGAAACAAGAAACAAAATCTAAAATTTCATAATAACCATAATAAAATTATATTTCTTATTGTTTCCATGCCTTCTACATGTGCAGTTGCTGTACAAATGTCAAAGGCTTATCGTAGCATATTACCGTTTTCTAACTGGTATTGGTTATTTACATTTGGAATGTGATCTTCTGGTTTTCCTGAGTGGTCTCTGATGACTGATGATTCTTTGTACACACCGTGCCCCACTACACCAAGACAAGGTCATAATGTATGATGTACACATCAGTACATTTCTCTAAATAGGCCTACATGTACAAATTATTCAATGTACATTTACATTGCAATTATTATGGGTAAGTGGCCAGAGTAGCCTATACCATGCCAATTTGATTTTTAACTTGCAGAGGGATCACGCTGAACATGTAATTGACAAGTTCATGATAATTTCTCCTTACGCACTGTATGCTGGGTTGGTGCTTTTTGTATCCATTTTGTAAACCCATGTTGGAGACTAAGAATGAGATAGAAAGTGGATAATCTCGGGCTGGGATCTATGAAGAATGTGTGTTATACTGAAATCAAATAGTCTCCAATTGGTTTGAAGGTATTGGCTAACATTTACCACAGTTAAAAAAATCTGAGCTACATGATTCCCCATGCTACCATTGTCTTTGATAAGGTCTAAAAATGACGCCCTGAAAAAACTGTATTTCAAAATGATTATTTAGTGCTTTAAAAAGTGAAAATCGTAAGTTGATCGGATTCACCTGCCCATTTTCTCCCATAGACTTACTGTGTGTACACCTACGCTATTTAAATTCGCCCCGAATTTTAATTGTTTATTCATGCATAACTTGCCATTGGCAGTGTAACTTTCCAAACTTTTTTATTCTAGGGTGTTTATTTGTCCATATGAACACTACTATGTAGTTCAGATATCAAAATTTGACAATTTTTTTAATTGAAGCTCCACAATGTTAGCCTATCACTTTAAGGGACAAATTTATATACAAGCTCTAAAACAAGATTCAAATCAATTCAAACCATTCAATTCACAAACTGACTTAAATCATCTTTTTTTCCCAAAAATACAATAATTTCAATCAGTGTGACTTTAAAAAAAATTGCTTCAAAGGATTTAAATTGTAATCCTAGACTATGTGCATCAGGTGAATTCTGTCTTTCATAATCCTATAGATACTGAACATGCATATAACCCTCTCATTAAGATTGCAACAAAACTCCATAGAAAATTTTCCCCATGTGATATTTTAAAGGCAAATGACATGATTGGGGGTAGTCCTCAACTTGGGCTGAAACTACTCTAGAATCAAGTAAACTATGCAAGGATTCTCCTGTGAAAATTTTGTAGTCAAACGTTGACTCATTCTAAAATAAACAATGTCAATATCACTCGTAGCATAGTCAGTGAAACCTGCTGTGTGGCTTGCATGGGCCTTATTTTTATTCGTCCCCGGGATAAAATTAAGATACTCCCCTAATGTTTAGTTAGTGCTTGAATCTCCTAAGTAAACCACAATTACAGACAAAATCCTCGCCAAGGCGAGATCCACTCCTGGCTAGGCATTAGGTGGTAATGTAATTTCACTCATTTGTTTCTTGAGCATTTCAACCCCATCATTCACTAAGACCTTTAAGTGACTGTGAAAACAAAAAAGGTAAATGAAATTGTAAGTCAATATATAGCTATCCACTATAAAACGTAAAACAATGAAACCAGCTTCGATCATCTTTGCATGATCCACCAAATCAAACCAAAGAAACACAAAGTCATTCTTACAGAGAGGCCAAATTTAAAAATGCTGAAATGTGGCGATTGACACTTATGATGACTTGTCATCCTGCCGAAGAATTGTTACAAGGCAGACTGAGGGCCGAACCCCACTTTTGTAAGCCAAAACAATAGCTCACATACTGTAAGTTAGCCCATTTCATAGGGGTATATATCTATAGTTTTAATAGTCAAAATTAACAATAAGTAGAGGACTATTTTGGTAAGTTCTCTGAGCATGACCTAAAACAGGCATTTATCAACACACAAAACAGTTACTAACAAAATCAAAAGCTGCACATATTTTTTGTAGTAAATGTATATAGTACATTGTGGACCTATATGTTGATATAGCTTAGTTTTTTAACTAATCAACTAGAATAGTGTGTCTTAAACATAACATCTCAGATTGATTCTATGAATGAAGAGAATGTGGCATATAACATACCTTTAACCTCTCTGGCAGAACACTATACTCGTTGCATGATATACAAAACAGTGTTGCGATTATCTCGTTGCCTCCCGAGACTCTCTGGAAAATTCATAGAGTTAACACTAAAGCAACATCCGGTTGTCCGTAGCGCGCAACGGATTAAAAGAGTTTAGAGAAAAGCATACCCAAATATGAACTTTTCTGTGGGTGGGTGGGTGGGTAAGCATGGTCTTCTTCCGCCCGCCCCAAAAAAAAAGATCCAAAGCTAAGAAATCGCACTTTCTTGTGACAACCCTATGACAAATCGGAAAATGTCTGCTGTACATCGAGAGTCAGGCACACGTCCTCAACGAGTCAATTCATGCCCTGGCTTTAAAAGCTGTTGATAGTAAACATTAATAATGACTCAATGAATG
>JZLH01S0512695.1:9109-19351 GCA_001188425.1 Eucidaris tribuloides
AACAAGTCAGTTTTATTAAACTTTGCGTTTACCCTCTTGATTATTTGAATGAAGGTGATTTATTTCTCATGCAGGAAACTTAGAATACATGTATGTGGTCACAATTACCATTACTTACAAAACCTCAATGTATATCCATACACCCTTTATGCATTAAGAATGTCTGTTAAATTACTTCAAAACCTTGCTTAGGACATTTTTCTTAAAAAACGTTGTGTGTTAAGTTATTGCTAGTTGAACGTCAGTTAGTTATTTCCTTCCCTGATACTGAGCACTACACTCTTTGAAATAAACTCCGCCCAAGCACGGGATTCAGGGTCCCGCGCACAAAGAGTTAAATCAATTGATTTAAAATCCAAATGAAATAATTAGTTTTTACATTTTTCACTTGGCTATAAGCCCCATTCATTCCTGTAATATATTATCCACAAAAATAAAAGAAGAAAATACTGGTTGTGAGAGTGTATCTTTTGCCTCTTTTAACCTTTATGCGAAACAAAGTTTGTAAAGTCACAGATAGCAGGCATCATATGCATATCAGCAACCTGAACATAAAGTCCCATCTACAATCAGTAGATTCCAATTGACATTACAGGCTACTGATAAAGGTTAAAGACATGATCGTGGCCAGTCCTCTCTCAATTTCGGAGTGAAAATATTTCTAGACATCAAGTAAACTATGCAGGATGTCTACTGCCTGAAAAATTGTAGTCAAAATTGACTCATTTGAAAATACTTCTAATCAGATGCCTTTTATTGACAGACAAATCTGTTGAGTAGCTTTCTTATGGGATTTAATTCTCTTCAAGCCTTCGACAAGAAGAAAACAAACATGCCGTCTTATTTCACCTTGATTTCTCCTTAAGTAGACAAACTCCAGACAAATCCTTCCAGCCAGATCCACTCCAGCTGGTTGGTATCTTTGGTATATCTTTCAACCAGTTTGGTTCTAAAGGCCGCCATTTTTTTATTTCTCCCAATCATGTCCAGCTGCAGGTATAAGACAAATCTTCATTTTGGTAATGTCAGGATGGGTTGGCATTACAACGCTACTATCGTTGAGATTAACGTGCAATTGATAAAACATCTTACCAGCGCACACAGGTGCGAAACCAAAATTGCTCAACTTTTCCAGCGGACTTTTCTGATCGATATTCCTAGAACGAAATATGTAAACAATAATGAATAATTGATTAACTATGAAAGTATGAATACATTTATAAGAGCTTGTAGGAGTCAGTGCTAAAATATTGGAATGCATGGAAAACAATCTACACTAGTTGGTGTACCACCCAAATTACATTGGCTTATCAAGGGGAACCAACAAATTAAATTTAACACAAATAAGTAAGTATATTCAAACCAGTACCAGGATGGCTATAAGTTGCAAATGATGTTGCTTATATTAATGAATAACACTCAAATATCAGTTAACTGAAAAAATTTGGGGTAATGAATTCTGGTTAATATGAAATGTCTACATGGGTGAGATAATGGATAATGGTGCATGTTCATTTGCCATTAACAGGCACAAATTATATTTTCGTCACTTTCTTGCATTCAACCAATATAACTCCAAAAAGTACTATCAGAAAACGCAACAAAGTATACATTTTTCATGAAAAAGCTTATACTACGCGAAAATCTCATTCATCCAGTCAATGTTTGCCTATACAGGTGTGTAAAAAAAAAATGAAACGTAATATCACAAAAAAGTTACAGTTGTAATATGCCATGACAACTTCATTTTTCAGCTTGTCAGTATTAAAGCCGAAAGTTCTAGTTGCGGGCAATTTTTTGTTTATTTGAAAAGCTTTATGCCCCCCAAAGTCAATAACCTGCAATATAGATTCTGAACTGTCTTTAGTTTTTTTTTTTAAATTAGTTAATGAAAATCTCGGGGGGGGAGGGGGGCGGATGGGGACCCCAAGATTTGCCGACTATATTTTATATTATAGATCCAAAAGGGCTTTTTTAAAAAAGCTTTAAGGTTACATGTGTTATACCTCATCTGAAAGAGCAGACTCTGCCTCTTTCAATTGAGGTATTAGGTCATATAACCTTTTTAACCCTTTGGATGCTATTAATGTAAAAATTATAGCCGAAAATCTTGGGATTTTTGTTATTTGAAAGCTTATGCCCCGCAAAGTCATAACCCTGCAATAATAGTTCTGAATCTTTAGTTTTTTTTAATAGTCTAATGAAAAATCTCGGGGGGGGGGCGGGGGGGATGGTGGACCCAAGTATTTGCCCGACTATATTTTATAGTATGCATCCAAAAGGGTTAAAAGGCTTTAAGGGTTACCATGTGTTATTTTTTTTAAAACCTCATCTGAAAGCAGCAGACTCTGCTCTTTCAATGAGGTATAAAGGTCATATAACCTTTTTTAACCCTTTCGGATCGCTATAATGTAAATATAGCCGAAATCTCGGGTTTCCCCCCCCCCCCCCCCCCCCCGAGATTTATCAATAATTAATTTTTAAAAAAGCTAAAGACAAAAGGAAGGTTATATGCGACTTTGCGGCATAAAAGCTTTCAAATAACAACAAATCCCCAAAACTAAACTTGGGCTTTAGTCATGGCTCAAATTGATGTTATTTGTGAAACACACACTGGTTTATACATACTTTTTTGATTTCAGATGAGTGATACAGAGCTGCTGACAATATGTCTTTAAAAATTGTGTTCACTTGTTACAAAAACCATTAATTACACTAAACAAAACAAACATTTGTTAAACCTAATTAACAAATTTTAGAGATTAAATAGTAATTATTGTTTTCAATAAATGGATCAGTAGAGTGATTGAAAATTTCAACCAAAATGTAGCCCTAAGTGAATGTACTTGTGATTGTCCTTAAACATTGACAGCACTATCATGCTTCATTACGTGTACAAGTCGATGAGCGAAGCACCAGCTACACCAGTCATTAATTAACTAAATTACATGACTACAAGGATATCAATTTCATTTTACTATTGAAAATGTGAATACAACATGTGTTCAAGTAGTCAGATGCATATCATAACTCCAAGATAGCTTATCTGCCTGCAATAGTAGGAAAAAAACAAAAGAGTACAGCTTAATTTGCAATTTCTCCATAGTAGCATGTATTGTACACACTCCTCCTCCGCTGTATCCACCAGGATTTACCCTCGTTAACATTTGTGCATTTTTCAATAATTAACACCAAAGCTGCCAATGCAAGATTGCTTGTCAGATTTCAAAAGCAGGGAGTAATTTTGCTGCAGAATAGCAGCCCAAATTAATTATTTAATTGCGATAAAGGAATGAGCCTTGCATGCATCAAGTTCAATTAAGAGAGGACCTGAAAAAATGCTAACGCCACTAGGGTATTTGGGAGCCTACATTAATATCAGGTTGTTGTGCATCTATTTTACACAAGAAAGGAAAATATTCTGATATCAAATTTTAGTCTTATACTTGAATATAGCATAATGAAGCAAGGTGCCAACAGAGGTAAGCACCAGTGGATTTCTCATTACATGTACGCAGTTATACAGTGTGTTATTGTACTGCATCTCTGTAGATATTTGCACAACATAAATAAACATTGAAAGAATTTGATGTCTTTCATCATTAGGACATGAAGCTGCGCAAATATTGTCACAATAATATTTCTGTGTTTATACAACATCAAATTATGAGTACAGACCTCAAATTGTCAGAGTGAGCATTTACAGATACGATGGAAAAGGAATGCCATGTATAACGCATTGTTGCTGGTTGCAGGAACAAAAACCACAGTGATATAAAATACGCACTCATTTTAAAGTTAACTAGGCTAACATTGGGAGCTTCAAATTAAAAAAATGTAAACTTTGGTAATCTGTCTATCTGAGCTACATATGCTTGAGATGGACAAGCTAAACACCCTAGAATACAAAAGTTCGAAATTTATTGCTGCCACTGGGCAAGAATATTGAATGGATAACAATTGCACTCGAGACTACTTTGGTCGAGCTAAAAAATAGTCTAGATCCACACACAGAAGTCTTATGGAGGAAATTAGGCAGGTGAATCCGGGTCAACTTTATGATTTTCACTTTTTTAAAGCACTAAATAATCATTTTGAAAATACAATTCTAGGGCTTTATTTTAGACCGTTGTCAAAGACACTTGCGATATGGAGGATTATGTTAGCTCACATTTTTTTAAAACTTGGTTAAAATGTTAGGCAAGTCGGCTTTACAGCGATGATGGTATAAGGAAATAAACATATTGGTTCAACTACTATCCCTGTATAGCAACGTGACAAATTAATTACAAGATCAACAGTTGTACCGTACAAAGGCCACAGTAACCACAATAGCTGATTTGCCCTGTACAGATAAAGAAAACACAAATTAGTATATTAATGATATAATTATGTACTTCAACCACAAATTATAAATAATAAGATTTGTTTTGCCAGCCCACCTGGAACAATTTGACAGCCAGTAGGTATGCATTGGCTTCCCTGTTGTGTGGTGCTTAGCAATACCCATTATCTCATTCTTTTGCTACATTTTTACACGATCATAATTCAACAATATTGCTAACAATTAATGTTATACTGCAAAACTTTCCCAAGACCTTCAATTGAGCAAAACATATCTTTTGTTACATATCATACTGTCTTCTCAATTTCGTTAATAAAGCCATTCTTGTTTGTTGTTTTGTCTATCAAATCTAGTCTTATCTACTATCTATCTATCTACATCTATCTATCTATCTATCTATAATCTATCTTTATCTATCTATCTATCTTATTAGTCCAGTCAAAATAGCCTTGTACCCACCACAAATTGCAAAAGAATGCTGATTTATGCTGCAGTTCAACTTTAAGTAGCGTTCCACTAAGCCACCATACCTAAAAATCCCCCAAAATCCAGCATGGCGAAAGTAATCTTTGAATTTGCAATAATATGTAAATTAGCTTTTCTTGTACAATAAAATTTCAGACTTTGTACCCAAATTTGCCCTAAATTTAGCAGATTAAAAAATTGACTGTGAAAATACATGCCTCTTAGCAGCCTAAGAACACGATCAGCTTATTTCTAGATAAATACATGTGATTTATTAGCGATGCGTATGCCAAATATTAAACTGCCCGCCATTAATCACAAAATTAAATTTTTCACTATTGCCATTGCAATTAGGCTACCCTATGCGAAACAATCCAGAGTTTAAAGCGCAGTTTTTCATGCCGTCAGTTGAACAAGACGGATTTTTTGCAGGTACACTCAGTCAATATTTGCATAAATTATGCAAAATTAGTTTTCGGTATTTCATAAAGCTACAAGTTCTAAATTTCCATATTTAATGCATGTGGGTAACAAATCAGTTGCAGTGTGATGACCTAGTTCAGTGATCTTTGTATCTAGTGTTGTCTATATGTAAGTTGTTAATTACATATATTATTTGGATTCTCACTAAAAAGATATCAGTACTGTCACTGATTTCATTTACATTTTCTCTGATATCCGGGTAATAGTCAATACCTAGATAGTTTTAGTTCAAGCAAATGACATGACAAATAGGGAAAAAATGCATACATGCTATCTTTTCTGGACATTATGTCGGTGAAACAAAGAATACTTCATGACGTACTAATAAAAAATACCAGATGATTATAAAATTGCTAATCAAGTGCTTTTTTTTTTACTAGCTACAAGAAGATGTAAATAGAATGATGCTCTAGTAACACTAGATGCTGGACGTTCCAAGTATTTATCGCCCAGTACAAACAGGGTAGTTCGAGTATGAGTACTCAGACAACGGTAGTTTACTGTGAGTACGAGTTACTGACGTCACTGTTCATGTCTTTTTTCAGAACTGAGCATAGTGTCTTCAATTTATCCACATCTCTTGTATCTGCGTAAATTGATCAAAAATATTATTAGAATGTAGTGTGGATAAGCTCCGACAGTTAGAAAAGGAATCTCTGGGTGAGTGCGGACTTGGTACGAGACTAGAGCCGTGTTTCTTATCTTGGTTAAAGGAGGAGTCATCGACCTTCAAATCTGAAGCGTGCTGATATTGTGGTATTTTGTAACTAGTTGAAGCAGTAGGGTGCCCGGCTCTTTGTTTGCAAGAGGGGAAATTTTACCTTTCAATGCTTGCTTCTTGATCCTAGATAGATAGAGCCTGCATGAAACTCATTAACTTCGGGCAACAAAACAAATCCACAAATACGAACGACCTGAATATCAAAATAAAAATTTACAAAAAAAGCATTCTTATAACATCAAACCAACTACAATCCAATAAAAATACCGATGATTAATGCCAAATTATCCATACCTAAATTATAAGAGTAAGACAAGATAAAAATGATATAAAGTCTAATGTACATAGGTGTGCTCGTGAGGTGAGCGAAGATTCCCAACTATTGAATCCAGGCATTCTCCACGTATGGTTTTTCGAATTCATATTTATAGGCTAACATACAAACCGTGGAATCTCCTTTGACACAGAAACCAAGACCCAAGATCAGAACTACAATGAAACCTCCTGTTATAGAAAAATGACAGCATCTAATCTGACTTCACTGTTATCTGCGAATAGAAGGAACCAATTCTCAGCCAGCGTCATATAAAACAAGTGCTCAAGTAAGCAGTTTATCAACCACCAATTCATGGTATTTTCTAGCCGTGCACTCTAAATGGAGGTCACGACATCGGCCTTGCGAAAGAACAAAAGCAGGTTATTGAAGCATAAGGAGTAGCTCAGGTTGTATGTCGTTTTGCTGATTAGGAATTAAGACCTGTTGAATATTATTATTTTCAATGCTTTTTTGAAATCTGTTTGTTCTCCATGCAGACATTTACAGGAATTAACATCGATTCATCCTTGTCATGTTCCTCTACCCAAAATGAATTAGAACAACGTACACCCTCATACACCCCACACATCAAGGAACAGTCCACAGAAATTCCCTTGGAGGTGCATCTGCTCTTGCTACAATTACATGTTAACATCCTCATCAAGCTCTAGGATCTGGTGCAGCGGGAAGATCCATCTGAACTGGTAGTAATTTACCATTACTGAAGATGTTTCATACATGTTTGAAGAACAAGTTCTTTCAACTACTTCTCCATTGTAGCACTAGTGCAGAGCTGCCAACATTGAGATGATAGAATCCAGAAGATTTCGCAGAGGCACGATTTTGTGAGGGAGCGGCGGAACATTGTCCCACGGGTGGGAGTTTTGTGTAGCAAAACACATTAAGAAACAACATTTGATAGTAACCGACAACTGTCTAAACCATCAAAACTGTTACCAGATGAATAAAATGCATATCATTGAGAGATTTCATGAACTGTCAGTGTCATTGACTAAAAATATACTTCAGGCAATGCAGTAGATTTATGTTAAAAGAAAATGATTTTTGAAATAATTCATAAAAGAATGCATTTAACATGAAAATACCTCTATTGTCCAGAGGGGGGAGGGGCTGCAGTAGTGGTAGATGAGCTTGCCTGGTCCTGCAGCCAAAGTCAAAGACTTACATAGATCTAGTATGGCCTGTTAAGGCATGATACTCTCCTTTCTTTGATCTTGTCACACAGTCCCATTCCGCATGAAAATTATCTTTATACTTCGAAAAGTACTTTGCCTTCTTGGTCTTGGAATTTGATGAGTCCATGGTCACTGACGATGCGATGGTGTGGATGAATCGCACAGCCGCCCCGGTCAACAACGTCAGCTCACATTCACACTGTGAGTGCGACCGTCACGGAAAATTCCGAAAGAGAAAATGTCCATATCCGATCAAAGTAGGCGACAAAATCTCCACTTCGCTTCTGTTCTTCAAGATACAATTGTCACTAAAATTATTCCTGAATGTCGGGGAGTAATCCACTCGTAAATCCCATCGCTGATCCACAGTTTCAGCTTGAAAAAATGAAAAATGCCTCGCAGTGATCGTGGACTTCTGTACTCATACTCATAGCCTCCTCGCACCGCGCCGGTACAGCAGCAGAGCTGCGCCGCGCCGCCAGGGCCGGGCGCATCAGGGGCATGTGCATGGAGTGCCGCTAGTGACCACACATAATGCACACACATTGCATTGCATGCATGCAGCTGCCGAACCGGAAAAAAACTGGCTTGTTAGACTACTTCACCAGTCGTTTAGTAACATTATATTCATTTACATTGGAAATCAACGTACGATTAAATACAAACTGTTGGGAAAAGATACTGGGCAAAATGAAAATCTGATAAGGATGTTCCACGTTGGTGTAAGGGAGTTGAACATGCTAGACTCGTGAAAACAGTCGTTTATACGAATTTTACAATTTAACAGTTAAAAATCCCGATTATCCAGGAGATTTTGGCATGGGGTCGGGAGAACGGGAGATTGGATCAAAATCCAGTATTCTCCCGCAGGATCCGGGAGACTTGGCAGCTCTGCTAGTGGACTAACAGATCTGTGCCATCGAACAGTGCTGACGACCTGCGCCGATTGTATTGCTGTTTTGATGATCAGGACATTTGCATCTTCAATTCTGTACACTGTACGATGCTTTATAACACCAGCACATCATGGGGAAACTACTTTAACATAATTTGCACGCGGGAACCACAACGGAACGTGCAATAGGTTGGTTAGAATATTTCATGAGTTGCACAGTTGACTAATCGGGGGGTAACAAAGATCTATTAGGTGTTGCTATAATTGAAAATGGTAGTTTCACACTTAATTTGTTTTCTAGTTTGTGCATTATGGAGGCATCTTTTCCCCCCACAACTAACCCTTGTAGAGGGCAAAAAGCAAGTGAACTTAACTGACCTTTTTTAAATTTTTGCCACAACTTCTTCCAAAACATACATGGAACAAGAAGAATTAAAATAATTGACCTTTGTTATTTCTGAAATAATTCTGTTAGTTTAGCGAGAGCATTAATTGTTATGCTTTAATCCTTTCGATTCAGGATAAAATAAAATCAAATTAAAGATGGACTCAAAATTTTTGACTAGTAAAGTACACACATTGCGTAGCTAGATGCAGAGCTGCAACATTGAGATGATAGAATCCAGAAGATTTCGCAGAGGCACGATTTTGTGAGGGAGCGGCGAACGTTGTCCCACGGTGGGAGTTTTGGTAGCAAAACACATCAAGAACAACATTTGATAGTAACCGACAGCTGTCTAACCATCAAAACTGTTAGCAGATGAATAAAATGCATATTAATTGAGAGATTTCATGAATTGTCATTGACTAAAAATATACTTCAGGCAATACAGTAGATTTTATGTAAAAGAAAATGATTTTTGAAATAATTCATAAAAGAATGCATTTAACATGAAAAATACCTCTATTGTCCAGAGGGGGAGGGCTGCAATAGTGTGATAGATGGCTTGCCTGATCCTGCAAAGACTATATGTGGCCTGTTTAGGCATGATACTCTCCTTTTCTTTGATCTTGTACACAGTCCCATTCCGCATGAAAATTTATCTTTATACTTCGAAAAGTTACTACTTGCCTCTTGGTCTTGGAATTTGAGTGATTCCATGGTCACTGACGATGCGATGGTGTGGATGAATCGACAGCCGCCCCGGTCAACAACGTCAGCTCACATTCACACTGTGAGTGCGACCGTCACAGAAAATCCGAAGCAGAAAAATGTCCATATCCGATTCGCTTCTGTTCTTCAAGATACTAATTGTCACTAAAATTATCCTCGAATGTCGGTAGTAATCCACTCGTAACCATCCATCTTGATCCACAGTTTCATTTGAAGAAAATGAAAAATGCCTCGCAGTGATCGTGGACTTCTGTACTCATACTCATAGCGCCTCCTCGCACCCGCGCGGATAACAGGCAGCTAGCAGAGCCGCGCCGGCCCGGCGCACGGGGGCATGTGCATATGGAGTGCCGCTATAAATCACCGCACACACACATGCATTGCATGCATGCCAGAACCGAGAAAAAAAAAATGCTTGTTAGACTCTTCACCAGTCGTTTAGTAACATATATTCATTTACATTGGAAATCAACGTACGATTATACAAACTGTTGGAAAGTTACTGGGTAAATATAAAATCTGATACGGAGATTCCACGTTGCTGTAGAAGGGAGTTGAACATGCTAGACTCGTGAAACAGTCGTTATACGAATTTTACAATTTAAACAGTTAAAAATCCCGATTATCCCGGAGATTTTGGCATGGGGTCGGGAGAACGGGAGATTGGATCCAAAATCCAGTATTCTCCCGCAGGATCCGGGAGACAT
>JZLH01S0512695.1:23604-35577 GCA_001188425.1 Eucidaris tribuloides
TCTATCATCATTTTAAAAATCTTCCAAGAAAAGATAGACAGCTGCCTTGTATGCGCTGCCCCTACCTCTCCGAGTTTAGGGCTGTCTGAAACTGTCTATCACATTTTTCTTGCTATACGTGGACATACCAGTACATATGCTTCAATGCACAATCCCATTGGATCGTGTGACAAATCAATAAATGGTTGTATTACTTTGTCGTCAAATTCACCTTTCAACATCTCCGAATGTTTTCCTGGCTGCTAAAGAACCCTTGATTTTTTTGTATAAAATTAAAGCTTAGTCTTTGCCTCCATCTGTTTCCCAAAAGCTTGGATATAATGTGACGTGTTACACGAGGAAACACAAAACCAGAACCTTCTCTGCCCGTCATTTCCACAGTATTTGGTGATCAGATGAGTCAATTACATGAACAATATTTTCAAACATGGGAATTCCCCCTGTACACTTTGTTTTGTCTCATATTCAGCCCGAGGATAAACACCCGCCGGCTCTTTAAAGTATATTAATTGATGCCACTCGTGCAAGTCGTATTAGGCAGAGCCAGTGCACGAGTTTAGTCGGTGCGGAGTGATAGACGCACTGCGCCCGCAGGGCAAGTGCGTTATCGATCGCCACCTGACTAAACGAGTGCACTGGAACTCCCTAATACACGAACAACAGTCATCAATTGTTTTATAGATGGCGTCGGCAATACAGCCTGAAAATATGCAACAAAATTAGGACTCTAAGCATTACGTTACATCTAACGTTAGATCTAATAGACCTATACGTGTGTTAGACCTGGGTCTAGGACTTAAGGTTACTCAAACGTAGGGCCTAAGTTAAATACGATGAAACGTCATGCTTATGATGCTAACGACGACACGGTAAATAAAAAAAAATCAAAGACTTATTCCGCATTTTTTACTCACCATTCATTGCTTTTTGCTAACATACTAGGAATTCACAACTGTTAGGATCTCTACATTCAATTTCCTAGGACAACACTTCAACGGAGTACTAGTATAGATGGAGCACTCGACCGTAACTTCGTAAGCTTCTAACTCGAGTACGGACTTTTCAATTGCTTTTGCCTGCGCTGCGATATATCGGCGCCGGCGATATCGTCGTATCTATTCTGTGTTATCAATTGGGCATGCACCTTAGTGAGAATTAAAGAGAACAACACAGTACCGCGTTGCATGCCTGAAAATCTTTCATCATAAATTTCACATTCAGTTGGGTTTTCCAGGTGGCAGAGTAAATTACATTTGCGATTGATAAGTGTGCGGACTAATTCACTCATATGCAATAAAAAGCTGAGGAATGCAGTTTGCAGTACCCGCTGAGTAAGCTCCGTTGCTGCAGTGTATATGGCAACAATAACCTCAGTTCCACGTATTGACTTTCTGTGTTAGTACTTTGTCCAGTAGTGGGGCATTTTGTAACAGATATGTCCAAACGATGTGTCTTTGTTTTCACTACTCTACTCTGCTACTGTATGTGACACTTTAGCAATACTTCATCTGTTTCATCAAGAAGGTTGAAAGCAGTTGATGTAAAATGTTGTGTTCTGTGGCAAGTAATCAACCAGTACTGTGTTTCTCTTTAAATGCACGCTGCACGCTTCAATGACCAATCACATGGCCTTATTTCTTGAACCCATCCTTATAATACCCTTGCCTTCATCTGTGGTATTAGCCATAGCCAATGAAGCTATAGAGCGCCAGTTAAACAGGTTAGCTGTGTGGGTGCTACATTTCTGTCCTGATCCAAGGAAACATGCAAGAAAAAGACCCTAATTTGCTGCGACATATCATTTTGATAGGAAACATTGGTAGTCTCGTCGAATTTTGAAACATGCTTCCTCAGCTACATGTGTACTTAAAAGAGCAAACAAAATCAATTGAACGTACAAAAATTGAGAAAATTAAAATCTTATCAGACACCCTACTACGAGGACTTGACAGACGAAGAGATCATTGTGCTCAGGTGTGGATTGAGATTTTGCGAGCTCAAAAAGTGAGATTTAAATTTTGGTTGATTTTCATATCATCATTTCAAATGAACCACTTCAATGATATCCTTACAGATTCTGGTCTGGATTGTGTAAAATTAACTCTGCATTGAATTTTGATGACATAATAAAGTCAAGATTTGTAAATTAAACATGATTAAAACGGATGCCGGCCGCTCGCACTAAATGATTGATAATCCATGCTACTGTTCAATACCATCTGCCTTGACCCATATTACGAAGGCATGCGCTAACACTGAACTCTATACTACCCAAAAGTGTAGAGTATTTAGAGTTCAGTGCTGTGCCGTAACAACAATCGTGGAGCTGCGAACAGAATACAGAATTGCCGTTTGAGGGTAGGGGCCCATTGTCATTGGCTCAGTGCTGCCTTTTTGGGTGTGAATGCGTGGCGCTGCATAGGTGACTGCGAATTTGCCCACACAATTCAGTGGCGCTCGTTTCCGAAAGTATAATATAAGGGCATTCCCGAATCATTACCCAGTGGGCCCACCTTCAAAACATGATATGCACTTTTCGGTTCCTTAAAAAAGGGGGGACTAAGGCCTGTTATCGTGAGAAAATTTCTTTAACGATATATCGGTAAGAAAATCCTTACGCGATATCGATAATTATCGATAATTAATTATTTGCCGAAGAAATATAGCTGAATTAACTAAACCATAAAATAATACACGTATTGTGAGGTCTGTGTATGTAACAGAAATGCCCTTCTAAACACTGTCTTCGCTTACCTGAAAATATTGGGGGCTTGATACTCGTTCTCAGCGTATATTTCCGTGAAGATATTCTGCCTACTCAACACGTTTTCAATGTAACAGGCGACTTAACTTGGTTTTCCAGCAAAAATATCAAAGCCAGATTACCAAATACAATTTATTTGTTCGCGCGAATTTCTAAGCAGACCAGATACACGATGTACATTTCGCTGTCCCGCACCGTATTGCCTACCAGTGGGCATGAATTCACGCAAGCTGCTTCAGTTCCTGCACGGGCGTGCGAAATTACACTATGATCGTCATTAGCGCACACAGCTTGCAAAATGTGGCATTTGTTGCATCGTTTGTTTTGGTGTGGTCAATGTGTAGCGCCGCCGCTTCATGGTGCCACGGCTAGACATCTACAGTGCCACCATTTGAAGCGAAGGCGCGGCCCACTGACATTGACCACACAAAACAACGATCACAAATAGCCACATTTTGCAAGCTTGATGTGCTGCTCGACAGTCATGTGTAATGATTTTGCGACGCGGCCGCTCTCAGCTGAGCAGCTTGTCCCGGTGAATTCATTGCACTGGTAGAAATACGGTGCACGGGGACAGCCGAATGATCATCGTGTATTAGGTCTGCGTGATCTGCGCGACAAAATAAATGTGTTATTTTCTGGCTTTGATATTTTTGCGCCTGGAAAACCAAGTGAAGTGGTCTGGTAAAAACTTGGTGAACGATGTAGGAGGAGAAGTATTCACGGAAAATATCATGCTGAGAAGAGTGTCAGCACAAGTATTTTCAGGATAAAGCAAGGGACAGTGTTTAGTAGTCGCTGTATCATGCCAATGTAGGCATATTATTTCTGTTGTCTTGTGTGCTTTACATGTATAGTCTGCGAGTACTTGTTACCTCGCTCTACTCAGCTGACAGCTTGAGTTGCGCTCTATCAACAATTCGATTTTTGATGCGATTTTGAAGTTTCTTCTTTAAATGCTGCACATAACAACTCTATATCAACAAATGTCGAGTTAACCATATACTCTCCCCTAGCCATGCATGGAAATCAGTCTTGGGCATTTTGAAACAAGATTCAAAATAAAAGTACACATAGATGTCATGGCGGCTATATCGTTAACACAGATTTCACTATCGATATATCGCTAAAACGCAAAGAGTCAGCCGCGCTTATCGATAGTACTATCGTAGAGAGCATATCGTAACAGCCCTTTAAGGGGGGGGCGGGCTGACAAGATAAACTTCAACACAGCAGTATTTTTTTTTCCGAAATTTGTTTCCCAGCCATGCACAGTAAAACTTACAGGGTTGAATAGCAGACAATATATGAACCATTTTTATCATTAATCACATTAACATGATTAACTAGGACTACCACTGTTAGATCTAATGACGTAAAATGTTTACAATGGCTGTCGAGCTGATTGCCTGAAAACACGAGAAAAAACATATGGTATTGTGTGTCAGATAGTTTGAGTGGATTAGATCTATTTTTCTAAAAAAAAAATGTTTTCTGTGTGTTCTGTATGACAATTAAGACAGAAATCAATAGATAGTTTTTTTTTCATCGAAACTCATAACATCTTCAATGAAGTATCAACTTATAATCGCACTGTGACTTTGCATTTTGTAAAGTCTTCTTCAAGCGCTTTGCGCTGCATCACACATGTCATTTTTTCCGGGGATACTTTTGTTGACGTATTTCCAGTGCCATGGCAGTGGCCAATGCACATCGGTGTAGAAAATCACACTTGAATTAATGTTATTTGATTGTCGGAACTTCCAACCCCACCACTCTGCAGCTATTAAACAGCATGACAGTATCTGATGATTGTTGCCTTGGCTTAGTAAAATGGATAGCAAATACTGGCCACCTGGTCATATCTGAAAAAATCAATGCTCTGCCCAAACCTTTCACTCATTAAATACCTTTGTAATTCTGACATATAAATCTTTTCTGTTGTTTTTCGTTTTCTAGCTTGCTTTTTCCTTGTAGGTTCAGTTGCCATTCACAATGTTAAAGTGCTGATTGTCGGAGCCGCGACCCACGGGCGGCGGCTATTTGGCTCAGTGCATTGCGACGAGAGTGCAGCAGGAAAGTGGAAATATTGCATGTGGGAACAAATCCGAGGCAACAGGTATTAAAGTGATAGGCTAACATTGTGGAGCTTCAATTTTTAAAAAAATTGTCAAATTTGTACCTGAACTACATAGGTAGTGTCAATGTATGGACAAATAAACACCCTAGATAAAAATGTCCGAAAGTTACACTGCCAATGGCAAGTTATTGCATGATAAACAATTAAACACTCGGGGCGAGTTTAAATAGCGTAGGTGTACACACAGGTAGTCTATGGAGAAAATTGGCAGGTGAATCCGATCAACTTTACGATTGTCACTTATTTGAGCGCCAGTAAATAATCATTTTGAAATACACATTTTTTCAGGGCGTCATTTATTCAGACCTTATCAAATGACAATAGCGGTGAGCATTGGGAATCATGTGGCTGCAGATTTTTTAACGTGTAACATGTGTAGCCAATACCTTTTAAGGCTATAAGCTTATACACTTAGCCATTTGGCTACAGATGGCTCCACACTTAACTTTTTTTCCCCTACTTGCCGCTGTGGGCCAGGTGGACTAAGTGAAAATAATCACTTTCAATTTTTGCTTTGCCCAGAACGAAACTTACTTGCCCGAAATAGTCCAATAAAATAGTATTCAAAATTGTTTTTCACTAAGTTTTAAAGTCACAGGCTTTAATATTGTACCAGGAGTTTAATAAAAACGGTGAGCTACATATTCTTCCATGTTTAAGTGTTTCAGTAAGGGTCTAAAATGTAAGCCCCTGCAAAACAGGGTGTACTGTCAAAGTGATGTATTTAGTGCTTAAACGAATGAAAATTACAGCACTTAAGTTGACTAGATTCACCTGCCCATTTCCTCCATAGACTTACTGTGTGTAGATCTGACTAATTTTTAGAGTTCGGGTGGGAGCTACAATGCTTATGTCATGCCATACCATGCCAGTGGCTGCAGTAACTTTCCAAACTTTCATATTCTAAGTGTTTATTTGTCCATCTTGAATACTTACTATGTAGCTCAATATCAAATGTTGGACAATTTTTAACGCGAAGCTCCACAATGTTAGCCAGTGGCCTTTAAACCAATAAAGCTCTTTTATAGGATTTTAATGTTGCCTTTTTTAATTCTGCGGTCGCAAAACGGTGTAATTTAAAGAGTTCCTGAACATTAAGTACAGATGAAGCAAATGATTGATGGCAGTGAAAGCTGAACACAAAAATTTAGCACATATTTTTTTGTTTTGCGGGTAAGGATTTGACTTTTTGTTCATTTCATTGATCAAAATTTTACATGCTATAATTCGCGGCAAGTAAATTTTGACAGTTTTGAGTTTTTACTTGCCGACACGAAATTTTACTTGCCCCGGGCACCAAGTGGGCAAGTACTAGGTGTCTAGCCCTGGTCACTGTGAAAACAGGAAATATGCCATGTGACACTTGTGAACTCTATGGAATTACACAGGCAGCAGGAGTATGGTTGAAAGTCATTTTACTCACCGCTAAACAAATAGCATTAAATAATTGTCAAAGTAACAAATAAAACAGTTGTCACCAAAATTAAAGATGATAGGGAAATTCTGACAAGAATGTGGGTCATTCTTAGTGAGAATGCTGAATATTTTATTTTACATGTATTATTTCTTCATTTCCCACATCACGGGAAAAAATACACAGGGGCGCGGGACGACTTTGCCCCCAAATTGCTTCATGAGGGCTCAATACAACAAGAGTAATCTGGGAATGCACTGATTTCTGAAACAGGAAAGTAGCCCCCCAAAAGAAACTCTTTAAATTTTTCCCTGATTTGCAATTACATATCTTTCAATAAATAACTTCTTTACTGACATCATCGTGCCATGAACGATTAACATTTCTTCTTGATGAATTTTGTAATCAATTACATTGCATTACCAAATCTGTGGATAAGATTCAAACTTTTGACTTAAATCGGTTACCTGAATAACCACCAATTAGTCATAAAAATATAGCATGAGTAGTAATGAGTATTTATTGCCGCCCCGTATAATCTGCTGGACTTTGTTGCGATAGGTGCGATGCGAATGGCAGCACAAAGCCGACGCTCCGAGTCGAGTCCTGTTCTACAAGCTGACCTTGGGGCACACAGTATCTGACAGTGCACTCCGCCGACTATGCTATAGGAAACATGCCAGGGTATGATTTGCAAGTTTTAGTTAGGAGATTCTAAAATCTTGTATTTATAAGTTTTCAAACAAAGTTATTGCAGATAATTGTTCCTTAAAAAGTTAAGTAAACTTAATGAATGAAAGCGTTTGCTCAGAGGAGAACTTTAAAGGATGCAGAATAAAATTTGCGTGTTTCATCTCTCGTATTATGAAATTAATGGGTGAAGAACTAAGATCAAATGCTGCATCTGCTATATGTTATGGTTTTATGATCTCAGAAAAAGAGCTTGAACCCCAATCAGTGGCATGTTCGACACGTGAAACCGTACTGATATTGGGTCACTACGCGCACAACGCACCAGGCCCAGTGTGGGTAACGGCATGCCATCGGGTGTACTTGGTTATAAATAACCGCGGACATCATTCGCCTGTGAGCGGTCTGCAGCCCCATTAGATAATTTTCATAAGCCCCAGTAGGACGACGACGAAGTTATATTATATCGAATGAGAAGGGTTTGCAGAGGATTGAAGGAATGCATTCTCGGGGGTATTGTAACCAAGTTAACCGGTTGGGCATTGCCTTACCCAGCATGGCCTGGTGGCGTTTGTTGTTGGTCTGCGTTGACGAAGGTTGCGCGCCTGACGCGATATGTGATCAGTAGGTTCGGTGTCGAATCCTGTTGGGCTCAATTCTTTTTCTGACCGTTAAAAAAAATAACAGGATCAGGCATCTTGAGTCTTATGCGGTGGTTGGTGCGAGCTCATGTAAAATTTTGATAATAGCTCAGCGTGGTTGAACCAGCAAATTATTCTTGGTGGAGGTGCGAGTCGCTGCCGAAGAGTTCTAACTTATGTTAATTTCACCATAATTAAACAGAGTAGTTGAAGTAGTGTAAACGAGATTGTGTGGTTAGTGACTAAGAATCGGAAGACACTGGGGCTGCGGAGTTGTATGCTGAGAATGCATGATATAATGAAATCAGTACAGCAGTCTTCCAGCTGAGGTTAAAGTTCGGGAGCTGAGAGGCCCGCGGTCTCTGGGAATGAAAACCCAGACATTCTTACTGAATTATCTCGTCTCTTAGTTAGGATGATCTCTACGGCGTACTACCCGTTGTGTGTGGGTGATCTTAATCATCCTGCGGCCCTCCTCCGCTCCACGATGGCACTTTGCCCTGGTGGTTGTTAGAGAGGTTTTCGAGAGAGGATAATTCAGTGCAAGCGTATGCTGCTGGGGCTTCATGTTTCCCCTTTAACGCCACTTGGGGACGACTGCTGTACTTGATGTGTCAATATATCGATAGCATTCTCCATAGAACCCCGATGCCCCAGATGTCTCGCTTCTTAGTCTCCAACTGTGTTAACACTCTTAACACACTCCTTTTGAATTATCGTTGAAATTAAATAAGTTAGATTTGGCCAGAATAACACTGTTGCTGTTCACCTCGTGTATTATCAATATTAACTGAGTGAGAAGTAGTGAGAGAGTGAGAGATGCTGATCTGCTTTAATTTTTAACGACTCAGAAAAAGATTGGACCCAACCAGGGATGTCAACCTGAAACCTACTGATATCGCCCGTCAGCGGCACAACCATCCTAGGGGCATGGCGTGGTAACGGCATGCGCCTACGGTTTACTTGTGTGGCCGTGCGTGTGTGCCGGCTTTTTTTTCGTTACAAAATACCCGAGACTGAGAATCATTCCTTCAATTCTCTCTGCAAACCTTTCATTCATTAATACAATTCGTTCCTACTGGGGGCTTATTAAATATTAATGAGCTCAGATGTAAGGAATGATTCGCGGGTATTCATAACCAAGTAAACCGTGGCATTGCCGTTACCCAGCATGGCCTGGTGGTTGTGCCGCTGACCAGATATCAGTAGGTTTCACGTTCGAATCCTGTAGGGTCAATCTTTTTCTGAGTCATTAAACAAAATAACAGATCAAGCATTTGATCTTATTTATCATTAATTTCATAATACAGAGATGAACAGCAAATTTATTCTGCATCTTAAATTCTCTCTGCAAACCTTTCATTCATTAAGTTTACTTAACTTTCTTGGGAACAATTTCTGATAACTTTGTTGAAAACTTATAAATACAAGATTTTAGAACTCCTAACTAAAAACTTGCAATCATACCTGGCATGTTTCTTAGCATAGTCCGGAGTCACTGTCAGATACTGTGCCCCAAGGTCAGCTGTAGAACAGGACTCAACTGGAGGTCGGCTTGTGCTCATTCGCCCACCTATCAGCAACAAAGTCAGAATTATACGGGGGCAATAATATCATTACTCTCATGCTTATTTTATGACTATTGTGGTTATTAGGTAACCCTTTAAGTCAAAGTTTGAATTTATCACAGATTGGTAATCAATAGTAATTGATTACACAAATTATCAAGAAATAAATTTAATCGTTCATGGCACGATGATGTCAGTAAAGAGTTATTTATTGAAAGATATGTATTGAAATCAGGGAAAAAATTAAAAGTTTCTTTTTGGGGGCTACTTTTCCTGTTTCAGAAATCAGTGCATTCCAGATACTCTTTTGTATTGAGCCCTATGACAATTTTCGGGGGCAAAGTCGTCCCGCGCCCCCGTGTATTTTTCCCTGATTGAAATGAAGAAATAATACATGTAAAAATAAAATATTCAGCATTCACTAAAATGACCACATTTTGTCAGAATTTCCTATCATCTTTAATTTCTGTGTGACACTGTTATTTGTTACTTTGACAATTATTTAATCCTATTTGTTGATAGGGTGAGTAAAATGACTTTCAACCCATAGCCTCCCTGCCTGTGTAATTCCCATAGAGTTCACAAGTGCACATGGCATATCCTGTTCCAGTAGCCAGGGCTCGACACTAGTACTTGCCCACTTGCCCGGGGCAAGTAAAATTTCGTGTCGGGCAAGTAAAAACTCAAAATGTCAAAATTTACTTGCCCGATTAAGCATGTAAAATTTTGATCATGAAATGAACAAAAACGTCAAAAAATCTTACCCAAAACAAACAAAATATGTCTAAAATTTTGTGTTCAGTTTCACTGCCATAATCATTTTGTTCATTGTACTTAATGTTAGGACTCTTTAAATTACACGTTTTGCGACCCCAGAATTAAAAAAGCAAACATTAAATTCTATAAAAGAGCTTATTGGTTAAAGCCACTGGCTAACATTGTGGAGCTTCGAGTTAAAAAATTGTCAAACTTTGATATGTGAGCTACATAGTAGTATTCAAATGGACAAATAAACACCTTAGAATATGAAAGTTTGGAAAGTTATGCAGCCACTGGCATGGTATGCATGAATAAGCAATTGGTACTCCACCCGACTAAAAATTAGTCAGATCTACACACAGTAAGTCTATGGGAGGAAATGGGCAGGTGAATCTAGTCAACTTAAGTGCTTGTAGATTTTCATTCGTTTAAAGCACTAAATCATCACTTTGAAGTACAATTTTTTCAGGGCTTCATTTTAGACCTTACTGAAAACACTTAGAACATGGAAGAATATGTAGCTCACAGTTTTTTAAACTCTGGTAAATATTAGCCTGTGGCTTTAAAATTAGTGAAAAACAATTTTGAATATATTTTATTGGACTATTTTCGGGCAAGTAAAGTTTTCGTTTGGGCAAGCAAAAATTTGAAAGTGATATTTCACTTAGTTCACTGGCCCACAGGGCAAGTAGGGAAAAAAGTTAGTGTGGAGCCATGCTGTAGCCAATGGGCTAAGTGTAATAAGGCTATAGCTTAAAGGTATTGGCTAACATTTACCACAGTTAAAAAAATCTGAGCCACATGATTCCCCATGCTACCATTGTCTTTGATAAGGTCTGAAAATGACGCCCTGAAAAAATTGTATTTCAAAATGATTATTTACTGCGTTAAAAAAAGTGAAAATCGTAAGTTGATCGGATTCACCTGCCCATTTTCTCCCATAGACTTACTGTGTGTACACCTACGCTATTTAAACTCGCCCCGAGTTTTAATTGTTTATTCATGCATAACTTGCCATTGGCAGTGTAACTTTCCAAACATTTTTATTCTAGGGTGTTTATTTGTCCATATGAACACTACTATGTAGTTCAGGTATCAAAATTTGACAATTTTTTTAAATTGAAGCTCCACAATGTTAGCCTATCACTTTAATACCTGTTCCTCGGGATTTGTCCCACATGACAATTTTCACTTTCTGCTGCAACTCTCGTCGCAATGCACTGGCCAATAGCGCCCCCGTGGGTCCGGCTCCGACAATCAGCACTTTGAACATTGTGAATGGCAACTGAACCTACAAGGAAAAGCAAGCTAGAAAAGACAAAACAACAGAAAAGATTTATATAAGATTACAAAGGTATATTAATGAGTGAAAGGTTTGCAGAGCATTGATTTTTATCAGATATGACCAGGTGGCCAGTATTTGCTATCCATTTTACTAAGCAAGGCAAGCAATCACAGGATACTGTCATGCTGTTTAATAGCTGCAGAGTGGTGGGTGGGAATTCACAATCAATAACATTATTCAATGTGATTTTCTACACCGATGTTGCATTGCCACTGCCAATGGCACTGGGAAATACGTACAACAAAAGTATCCCCGGAAAAATTGACATGTTGATGCAGCCAAAGGCGACTTGAACAAGACTTTACAAAATGCAGTCACAGTGGCGATTATAAAGTTGAACTTCATTGAAGTGAATTATGAGTTCGATGAAAAAAAAATATCATTGATTTCTTGTACTTAATTGTCATACAGAACACACAGAAAACATTTTTTTTTTTAGAAAAATAGATCTAATCACTAAACTATCTGACACACATACATATGTTTTTCTTGTGTTTTCAAGCAATCAGCTCGACAGCATGTAAACATTTTACGTTCATTAGATCTACAGTGTAGTCTAGTTAATCATGTTAATAGTGATTAATGAATAAATGGTTCAATATTGTCTGCTATTTCAACCCTGTAGGTTTTACTGTGCATGTGCTGGGGAAAC
>JZLH01S0512728.1:0-23504 GCA_001188425.1 Eucidaris tribuloides
TTATAATTATTATCATTATCCTATTGCATTATTAATTTTATTTTTCTTTATATTATTGTTATCATTAGTGTAGTTGTTGTCATCACTATTAGTAATAGTGGTAAATTTGATGTGCACTTGTCGACTTAAACACACTTATTACCAAAATGTAAATAATTGACTCCAATGTAGGCTCCTTATTATATTGTTTTAATACAAACTTGAATACAGCACGAATGAATCATTACATGTTCTATGCTTATTTAAATTATTTAAATATAGTGAGCGATATTGGCAAATGAGTCACTAATTTTGCTTTACATCAGTACAAATGTAGTTATTACCTTGGATTTCACTTCAAGCCAAATAATTGTATACGTCCCGTTTGCTTTTAAACATAAATTTTGCAGATTGATTTTTTTCTGAACATACAAATAAATTAATGGGACAAAAAGCAAATTATTTCCCTGGATTAGTGCAATGTTCACGGAGGCTGAACTGCAAGTTTATGGTGCATCTGAAGTGTAATGAATTGAAATTAACGTTTTTACACTAATAGTTAAAGCATATAACTACGAAATCGTTAGTGAGGAATTTCTATTCAAATATGCAACTTTGTAATAACAATCCTATTTTTGTAACAGAAGCAATAATAGAACAAAACGTAAAAATACACAATCCATATACAAGTTAAAACACATTGAATGTTAAAAAGACGTATCGAGGATTATAGTACCATACAAAACCGACCGACATCTTAATTGTAATAGAATTTGGTTGAAGAATAAAGATACTAATTAATACTTATGCATTGCAACATTATTTACTTGCTTCTTCTTGCTAAATAATTGTGTGTTTGTATCGATCAATATTTTGTCAAGAGATTCATTTTACCTAAATAAGAACTGAAATATCGAAATGCAAATGACTTGGGTTAAGTTTGCACACGAATCATGTGGACAATGAAGAGAGGTATATTTTCAAGATAATATAAATTAATGAGATGGATACAGAATACATTGATACATAAGACATTTGATTAAAGACAATTTGTTGGTGTAAAGTTGACTTTATCCTTTCTTTAACACAACAACTACTATCAGAATATTGGGATAAAGAATAATGAGCATCGCACTCTTACTCAAATTAAATTGAAATCATCTTTACAGGAACTGAAATATTTATCAGCAAACATGTTTCTTTAATCGATTGAAATTTATTTAATGCATGAGGATTTGGTGTACTTCAAACCTGATTTGAAATCTAGTATAATAGCTGCCAGGATTATTCAAATACAATCATTACAAACAAAACAGATAATAATACAATATCATTTCAGAACCGTATGTTACCTAACTGACGTCGAATTATTATTTTTTCCGGTGGATGGGGGAGAGGGAGAAACTTACATTTCAAAGTCATATTGTAAGGTGCCGGGGGGGGGGGGTCGCTCTCAACATAGCCTGTCTCCCACCCGTGTCCAACAACCTCAGAAATGCACCCTAAACGGCGTAACCTATATAACTAAATTTGCAACCCTAAATGGTGTAACACATCAGAAAAGCTACCCTAAGTGGCGGGACTCCCAAGAAATCCACTAATTCTGACATCCTAAGTGGCGTGAACAGGGAATCCACTAATTTAATACCCTAAGTGGCGTAAACAGTGAAATCAACTAATTTGATACCCCACCCAAGTGCTCTTCTCATCTAAAACACTATTGTATATTGCGCAACCCGAAGAGGTTCACTTAACAATTCATAAATCATTATCCTAATTATCAAATGTTCATTTTGGAGATGTTATCAGATCCACACAAAAATTGCATCCCTAAATGGCGTAATCTACATAACCAAATTAGTATCCCTAAATGGCGTGACAGGTTAGAAAAGGCTACCCTAAGTGGCGATTGCCAGCGAACGGTGCTGAAAAGGCTACCCTTTTTCCAAAAGACGTCGACGACGTCCGAAGGCTAGAAAAGGGACCCTTTACGACGCTTTTTCTGGACGCGGGTGAGTAGCAGGCCGTGTGGAGAGCGCGCCCCCCGTTTCCGTTTTACACCCTGGCGAAGGCAATCTCAGCAATAATAGCTACAAAGCGACTAGTGAAGAGTCTACGTTTATTTACATTATCAGCTGGGCGCGCGATGCAAAAGTCCGCACCACCGATATCCGCACAACATTGTGCAAATCAAGCTGAGCTACTACTGTACATTGGTTTAACACGTTCATCTCTCGAGCTCGAGTCGAATGCTTGATTCATTTGCCTTTCCGAATTGCTTGTAATTTGCTCACTCACTGTCATGGAAGAGGACGATGACATCCAAAGTTGAGACACCAAAGTCTCAACTCTATTTTTTGTCACTGCATGTTATTTGTCAAATGATAGTGAAATAAACAAAAGTGGTACATGTACTGTACTAAGAATACATGTCATCCATTGTTTTAGTTTGTGTGTGTGTGTGTGTGTGTGTGTGTGTGTGTGTGTGTGTGTGTGTGTGTGTGTGTGTGTGTGTGTGTGTGTGTGTGTGTGTGTGTGTGTGTGTGTGTACATGGATATGTGCATTCATGACTTATACATGTATGAATAGTATTTCCCGAGTTGGGTAACCTCGAAAAAAGAGAAACCTGAAAAATAGAATATTGACCAGTTAGTTGTGGAATGTATGTCCGTATGCATTAATATTCTGTATTACACCAAATGTGACCTTGCAGGCCATGGAAGATACTAAAAGTGATTGCATTTTGGGGGTTCTCAGAAAAGTGTTGTAAATGTTTTAAGCAAACTTTCAAAACGATATTCATGACACAACCTGGAAGTTCATCAATGTATCCTTAACACTCTATGACAATTGACAAGTATAAAAATACAACCATATCGTCCATAATTTGGTCTAATTATTTTTCCTTGGTTCAGCAGCGTTCTGTTTAGTCTGAAATGTACATGTAGAGAAAAACAATGTAGCCCGAATGTAGCTACCTACACATTTCAAGTGTGTGTGTGTGTGTTTGTGTGTGTGTTTGTGTGTGTTTTGTGTGTTGTGTGTGTTTGTGTGTTTATTGTTGTGTGTGTGTGTGTGTGTCTGTATGTATGTGTGTGTGTGTGTGTGTGTGTGTGTGTGTGTGTGTGTGTGTGTGTGTGTGTGTGTGTGTGTGTGTGTGTGTGTGTGTGTGTGTGTGTGTGTGTGTGTGTGTGTGTATGATTGTGAGTGTGTGTGTATATGTTTTGTGAAAGAGTGTGTGCTGGAGGAGCGGGCAATGCAATATGGTGCACATCAGGTTCTGATCACGTTTTTATACATGTAATTATTTTTTGTTATTTTTTTATTTATTATTACAAGTGTATTAGCTAGCATTTTGATACAGTTAAGGGGAAACTAACTGGACAAATTGTACTTTCGATGATTTTGTTGATTACAAGTTGCTACAAGTAGTTTTCCTTTGTTTTCATATTATAATTATAATCAGTAGTAGTAGTAATAGTATTAGTTTAGTATTATTATTTATTATTATTATTAGTAATAGTAGTCGTAGTAGAAGTAGTCGTCGTCGTCGTCGTCGTAGTAGTAGTAGTTGTAGTAGTCGTAGTAGTAGTAGTAGTAGTAGTAGTAGTAGTAGTAGTAGTAGTAGTAGTAGCAGTAGTAGTAGAAGTACATGTAGTATACTTTATTATTATTAGCATCATTTTGAAACAGTTATAAGTGGAAACATCTGGGCAATAAGATTTTAATAAGATTGTTGATTTTAAACTGCATATTTTAGATCGCAACTGCTGATCTTGTAATTTTAACAAACATGTCAGAAAAAATGAACCAGGATTCGAACCCGCGTCTACAGCTATTCGGGCTGCAAATGCGATGTAATGTTTTTTTTTCTGACATGTTTGTTAAAATTATAAGATCAGCAGTTGCGATCTAAAATACAGAGAGAGACAAATGAAAAATCAATTACACCGCATTTCACCCCTCTGAATAATTCCTTTCATTTATTAAACTGCATTGTTTATTGTTTATATTATTATTATAATTGTTATTATTATTATTATAATTATCATCATCATTAATATTATTATTATTATTATTATATTTTTATTATGATTAGTAGTAGTAGAAGTAGTATACTTTATTATTAGCATTTTGAAATAGTTTTAAGTGGAAACGTCTGGGCAATGAGATTTTAATAAGATTGTTGATTATAAACTGCATAGTTTCTTCTAGTTTTTTTTTTCTTCTTCTTCTTCTTCTTCTTCTTCTTCTTCTCTTCTTCTTCTTCTTCTTGTCCTTCTTCTTCTTCTCCTTCTTCTTCTTCTTCTTCTTCTTCTTCTTCTTCTTCTTCTTCTTATTATTTTTAATTATTATTATCATCATCATCATCATCATTGTCATCATTGTTATGATTATTATTAGTAGTAGTAGTACAAGTAGTAGTAGTAGCAGTAGTAGTAGTAGTATAGTAGTAGTAGTAGTTGTAGTAGTAGTAGTAGTTGTAGTAGTAGCAGTAGTAGTATCGGTGCAAAAGGTAGGAGTAGTAGAACTAGTATATTTTTATTCATCTTCTAGAATCATTTTGAAATTTGAAGCAATTATAAGTGAAAACAACTGTACTTCTACATGTAGATTCTCCTTTGTTTTGTACTTTTGTTCATTATTATTACTATTTACTAAATTTAATTTTTGGCTTATGCCTTAATTTTAGGCTTTTCACCTCCTTGTATACATGTATATATATATATACGCCACTGCAAAACATGTTCGGATTTGATTCATATGACTATACACTCTGTACATGAACTGCCGTGTAGCCACTGAACTCTGTGCTGGAGTTCAGTGGGTACACCACGTAGTGTATAGTGCATGCAGTGGTGTGGGCACGAGCAGAATCATTATTTCGACCGCTCAATGCGCATGCGTCATAACTAACCAGCGAGGTGTGTAGACTCTTCACTGGTCGCTTTGTACCTATTATTGCTGAGATTGCCTTCGCCAGGGTGTAAAACGGAAACGCGCCCCCGGGGTAAGGTGTTAGACTTTTACCAACGTACATGCCAGTGCCGAAAAGTTTTGATCGAATTACATGAAATTGTTATACAACATCTGCGATTGTGTTGTTCTTGCACTGATATGATGCGGTTTATGTACAATTGAATTCAAGAATGACTTGTCTCTAAGTTCTGTCTTCCTCTGTGTGAATATTACCCAAACGGGAAAGTTTGGCTCGCACGAAACACATATAACATTATGCTTTCGAATCTTCCGGACTGACGACTTTGATATTGTCCGCACCAGCCTTGTAGAGAGCGTTGTCGAAGCCGACGCTGCCGGGGACGTCCATGGTGGTGGGTTGCTTCGGACTTCGATCCATGGTAATCAAGAAGAACGCTAAAAGTGCTATGAGGCAGACCGCGACGAGAGATCCAATGACGATACCAGCGATTGCTCCTCCACTCAGCTTGTTATCTATTTACGGGAGTAGAAGTATATAGATTATTAATGTACAGTAGCGAACTAGTGAGCGTATAGGCGTACCGAGGAGTGAAAGGGGAATGGTTTTGTGGTCAAACACCCCCCTTTGCACAGGGTGGAAAATACACCTGTTTTCCAGAAAACAACCCTTGTACACGCAAAATGGTTCGGTATAACAAGAACAATAAATTTAGGATGTGACAGTGACGCGAGGCTCATGGGAATCATGTACACTCATGCTCATAATTATGGAATACTTAAAAAACATTTTAGAAGTTGCAATTTTTCCGTGAACGGTAAGTCTGGGATTGATATTTGTTTGCCCCAGGTGAAACACTTATAATCTAAGCATTTCGGGAATTTTGAGCATTTTGTAGCGTCCGACTCGACACTAAAACCTGTGTTTATAAATGGCGGTGTTGCTGTTGTTGTTGAGTCACGTGGTGGTTACGCGCGTTATTAGACTTGTAACAGACACTATTCTCATGTTAATTTAGTGATAAATGACATTAGATCAAAATTTGTCAGTTTTCTGTGTTGTTTTTTTAATTACTTTAATTTATTACTTTTTCATGATTTTTGGTGGATTAAAAAAAATATATATAATTGTTATTTCGCTCAAATGTATTTTAGTTTTTACCTTAGTCATCTCATGAAATCCAAAATTGCTTCACATTATGTGTTTCTGTGAAATAAACACTTATCTTGAAAATTTTGGACGATATAGGAGAAAGAATTTAAGTATCAACAAAATATTCCATAATTATGAGCAGGAGTGTATAGTGAAAAACTGTAAACATAAAACAATAGATAGAACTCACCTATTGGATTTCCTATCGTATCTGGATAACAGTAACACAAAAAGCAGAACAAAAGGAACCGATGAGAGAATCGATTACCAGTAAAAGGTCTATAAAGTTCTGATTCTCCCTATTATGATATTGTAGTAGTTTGTATAAGGTGTGCATGTGCCTACAGGCCTTATATATTTTCCCCTATGTACACCATTTTCTATCCAATCATACGGTAACAAAGTTTTAGTCTGTATTTCTGTTTGTATCTGCATATTACGAACTTCTTGATTTTTTTGATGTGATGGGAATAAATAAAGTAAAATTGATTACATTGAAATTATTATTTTTTAATTCTTCTGAATTTTATATTTTTTTTTTTTTGGGGGGGTAGATAGAGGATGGATCCAGCGTTTTCAAAAAAAATTCAATCAAAATTTATTGATGCTCATAAAACATGTAAGATATCATTCCATAATGGAATATTGGTTAATATCAAGAGGATTACTTGTCTTACATGTCAATATTGTATTTCCTGGTAAAAAATAAATCCTGTCCGTATCATTTTACTACGTTTATTCGTGCAACTTGTATCGTTTATTTCCATGGTGTTTTGCCCGCCCTATTAAAATCAACTTTCATAATTTATGTATCACCTCATTTTATATGGATTTGCGATTTCCGTGTATGAATACTTAATGTTGTACTTATGATTAAAAGAGAACAAATCTGATATACAATAATTCGGTTGATTAACGTTTTCATAGTTTCGGTAGACACTGCTTTACAAATTAAAACGATATAATCATTTATGGCGGTTTATTAACTGACACTATCGGTGACGTAAAGGATTGTCGGGCAACTGCTATCATTTCATCGTCCACCTGCATTGCAATAAACGGCTGTGATTGGAAGCTGTTTGAAAAACTATTATGGGATGTCGACCATGAGACTACCAAAGTGACTCCGTTGCATGGTTCGCTTCGCATATAGAATCAGACGATATGTCATGACATTTATTCTTTGTAGTCAGGTGCGAGGAGTAGACAAGAGTGGACAGTAGCTGTTATACAGAATAGATGTGTAAGATTTGTTGATGTCTTGACATGAAAGCTGCTTGCTTTCGAACATCAGGAATTATATTCAGGAGACTGAAAACCGTAAGCACGTAAGCGGTTTTCTACGTGGTATTTAACACACGTATCTAAACGCGTATCTCCTCACTTCAAAAAGTTTCACTCTTCTCTGCAACGCCTGTGGAACGCAAACTAATCAAACATTAGCTCACAATTCTGTGAACCCATTGACCTTGTTAAGTGTCTATGATTTTTGCCAACTCTTGACTTGGTTGACAAACACTGTTTTTCACAATTTCATCGGAAAAGGGTGCTATGGTCATGAAATTTCAAGACTGAGAATTGTGTAAGGATACTGACAATTTAGTGGATAGAAACTGTTCTTATAGATAGTGTGAATTCCATTCATAATCGAAAATGGATAGAGATGAATTAACTAAATTTACTGGACAACAACTGCCAAGTTTTTCCCCTTTTAAAATCCATCTGTTACTTGCAGTAGCGTAGCCAGCTTTTTGGTATGGGGGGGGGACAAGACCCCCAAATGTACCGACGACGGCAAAATGGATTTGAATTGAAAATTTTGTATGTTTAATAGTATTTTTATGCGTTTTATTGTGTTTTTACACTTCAAAAATTGCCATTTCTTGGCTTATTTTCGTCGGTACTTGAGAGACATTTTGTCGGTACAAGATGTCATGGGTGCCGGTCTAAATGTACATAAGAATAAGTCCCACATTTCAGACAAGACCTCTTCAAGTTATAGTTTCTTACTCTTTCTTAATTCTGAAGGCGTTCTACTATTGCAAACAACCTAAAATTGACTGTCATGCGACATTTCAGTATATTGGATATAATGATGTGGAGAGAAGGCCATCATTTTTAACAAGTAGCCTTTATCCTCCTTACTACTGTCTCATGAAGATAGAAGCGCTTTCTTCTTCGCGGGGTGTGGTCTTCTTTCTGAGACCGCGTCAGAAGAACATTTTTGGCATTTTTCTCTCTGTTGGAAGTCTTTCCAAACCATTAAAATTGTTTCATGGGAAATATGAAGCCGAATTACGATGCTATTGTGAATTAACACCCCACCCCTATATAGGTAGGCGAAACAATATTAAATGTTATGTTCCAGCCCCTCTGTCTTGGGTGCGCCTGCACTTAATAACTTCTCCTTGGAGAAGAATGGAGAAAGAATATTCATTGATTTCTTTTCAATTCATTTGTTATTTTCCAATAATGAACTTCATTAGCACATCGTTATAGAAAGACCCTTCAACTCAAATGAATGCATTATAGTGTATGTTGCAATACTTTGGAGTAGAAAGGGTAGGTACATGTACTTTTGAATTCGTCTATGTTGTCTTGCTGAGGCTCTCAGTCGCACATCTTGTAGCGGTTACAGCGAATCATCGCCATCACGAGGTCCTTGCGATATGTTGAGTTTTCTTCGTCGATACTGGAAAAAGCTGTACACTTTATTGGACAGAACATATGTAGCAATGTAACTAATGAGCTTGGGCGAAAAAGGTTGGCATAGTTTCTGAGTTTCCGAAGAAAGCAGTTATCGCTGAATGTGCAATATACAGTCTGTCTCAAAAAATGGTCCAAGTCAAAATCATTTTTTATTGTATGAAAATCATATACAACCTAGTCATGTTGGGTATTGCCATAAAGCTAACAGACAATACATTCCAGTACAATTAATTTAAGTTCATTAGTACTAAATAATCATAATAAACATACTGGAAGACAAAATGCATTTGTTAATTGTTTTATCATTGATTGTTGTAATTCCATTTTTTATGAGTTCTGTAAGCAACAATACCATCTATTCAATTGTCATTATGACAAATACACAAAATGGGACAAACGGGATTTTCCCTGACTACACAAAAGTAATCATAACCGACAGCACAAAATTCTGACGTCATTAGGAGATCGACCAATGATTGGCAATATGACGTCATGCTCTCCCTCGCTTACTCGTGAATATTCATAGCTTATGCTTTCGCTTTCTAAACCATGGTTTAAAGGACATGCTTTTCTTTGAAAGTACAGGTACGATGGGGTTTTGGGAAAAAATGGGCGTGACCAGTCAATTATAACTAACGTACGATAATTTCGACATTCACTCGTGGCTGTGCTAGTTTCCTTTTGGCTTAGTTCCTTGGCAAACAGTGCAGGAATTCGAGGTTGACAAATCCCCATGTCAAACCGTATAGGACATGAAGGGTCCTATGACGGATAAAGCATCAAAGATTATTCTGGTGAATGTGCTCTTTGTTTACATGAGAATTCATTTTTATCACGGTTTTTGTGAAATCCCATTGATAACAACGTTGCGCTGTTTGCATCGGACGCTAGAGGGCGTTGCTCAATGAGACAAAACTATCAACATGAATTATTCAGAAAGGTTATCAGGTAACGCTACCGGTAATGATGATTGCCTACGTTGTATTGAGTAGATTTGTGATTAGTAAAAGCTCTATAACTCTTTGCAAATCTACATGGGATGTCGATCAAGAAGTCCGAAATTTGACACCCTTTGCCTGGTTAGCATTGCCGAAACCAAATATGCACTGTCGAATAGTTATATACATGGCCAAACGGAATGTCATCACGTTTTTTTTTTCTGTTCTCAAGTGCGATGAATGGACAAGAGTAGACAGTAACTGCAAAAATAAAGTATTCGATTTTCTTAATGTCTTGACAGAAATGGTAGTCACTATCAGACATCTGTGATCATTTTCAGCAGTCTGTTAAACACAACAATGCAATAGGTTTTTGAAGTGATAAAAAACTATGTGTCCATCTATTTCTTTTCGTGATGTGTACAGTGTTGAACCCAAAAGAGTTGAAAATGGATTTAACATTAAATATTCAAAGTCATGGTACTCACAGATGCATGAATAAATAAGTTTTCTTAATGCTACTGGCTAACATTTACCACAATTAAAAAAAAATGTGAGCTACATAATCCCCCATGCTCCATTTATTTTTAACGTTCTCTGCTCATTTCGGTACAAAGAATGACTCTCATGGTTTACGAATCACCTCATTTTCCTACGCTGCGGTTTTGGTGTATATCTACTAAAACAGTGAATACCTAATGTTGATTTGATGGTTTAAAAGGGCAAATCTGATATAGGATAAATCGGATAAGTAACGTTTCCAGAGTTTCCGTAGACACTGCTTTAAAAATTAAAACAAAATCATTTATGACAGTTATCAACTGACGCTATAGGCTACCGGTCATTGTTCTGCAACTCCTATCATCTCATTATCCGCCTACGTTGCAGTAAACAGGTGTGATTAGTCAAAGCTCTAGCTGTTTGGAAAACTATTATGGGATGTCGATCATGAAGCTCCGAATGTGACACCGTTGCCTGGTTTCCTTCGCAGACACAAAACATGCACTTTTGATTGTATGACTGGACGATGCGTCACGACATTTATTATCTGTGATCAGGTGCGAGGAGTAGACAAGACTGGGCAATAGCGGCTATATAAAGTGAAAGTGTTAAAGTTGTCGATGTCTTGTCATGAATGGTGTTCACTTTTATACAATATTCAGCAGACCGTGAACCGCAACCATGCAAGAGGTTATCCATGTGATCCTAACACGAATCTTAAACGCTTATCCCCTCGCTTGAGCTCACAATTTGGTGAACCCATCAACCTTCATAAGTGTCTATGAATGTTGCCACAACTTGACTAGGTTTACGTTTGCTATGTTTTTCACCATTTGACCAGAAATGGGTGCGACGCTATTTCATGAAATTTTAAAACAGAAAATTGTGTAAGGATACTGATAATTTGGGTGATTCAAACTGTTCTTATACTGTGAATTTCATTTACAATCGACGATGGATACAGATGAATTGGCTAATATTACTGGACAACAATTGCCGAGTCTTTCCCCGTATAAAATTCAGTTGTTACTCGTTATGCCGCCTGTAATCTTCGTCATCGTTTTAGGAAACGCGCTCGTCATCTTGTCTGTTTTCAGAAGCTATCGTCTGCGGACACCGACGAACTTTATCCTCACCAGCCTCGCAGTGACCGATCTACTGACAGGCCTTGTGGGAATACCGTTACAAATGTACCCGACAATCGTCACAAACGACTTCACCTGTTCCCCTGCTAACACTCGGTACTTTGAAGTCTTCTACATCATCTTTTGTGGACTGTCGATCGTTCATCTTGTAGCAGTAACAGCGGATCGGTATATAGCCATCACGAGGCCTTTGCGGTATGTCGAATTGGTTACGACAAAACGAGTTTTAATAACCTTTGTTTTCATCTGGATTGTCGTGGTTTCATGTTCTATTATAGTTCTGAGCATAAGTGCCACGACATCCGAAGAATTGATAACTTGTACTAGGCAGAAATCATCCAATATCATTGAGATCGTACTCCGTAGTTTACTGCTCGCTTTCTTGTTGCTGTGTTGCACCACTTTAGTAGTGGTAAATGTTCGAATATTACATATAGCGGTTAAACAATCCAATTCAATAGCAAATCGCGAAAATGCACTCCGTGCAAACAGACAGCTGGTAAACAGCGGGTCAGTAAAGGCAGCGAAAACGATTCTTTTAATGGTAGGTGTGTTCTTTATCTGCTGGATTCCAGTCTGCGTATGGCAGGCCTTAACGCTAACCGTATCCATGGAACCGGACTACTTCAATGCCACGTTTGCTGCAACATTATTAACGTCTACTTGCAGTTCCGCCTGCAATCCATTTATTTATTCTTATAAAGACCAGATATTTCGAGAAGAAATCCTAAAAATTGCAAAGTCTTTACGGAACTCGATTAAATGTAGATATATTCCGTAATCGCCCTTTTCGACATGTCCGATTTGAATATTCCCACAGTGTTGTTTTAATAGAAAAGGGCGTCCATATTTGTATGTATTTGTATTGTTTGTATGACTACTTACTGTAATTTTTCGAACTAATGAATTGGCTAATTTTGCAGGAAAACAATTGTTGCGTCTTTCGCCGTGTAAAATTTAGCTGTTACTCGTTATACTGCTACCGATCTTTGGCATCATTACAGGAAACGCGCTCGTCATCTTGTCTATTTTCAGAAGCTATCGTCTGCGAACACCGGCAAACTTTTTGCTCACCAGCCTCGCGGTGACCGATCTATAGTAACAGGCCTCGTGGGGATTCCATTACAGATGTACCAGACAATTTTTCAAAACGAGTTGACCTGTACATCAGCCACGTACTTTGCATTTTTCTACGTTGCCTTTTGTTCACTTAACCCGTTGGAGACGATTTGATTTTGCTACAACACGCATAGACCCCTGCACGAGTTAACTCGTACTTAGTCTCCAACGGGTTAATTCAATCGCTCATCTTGCAGTGGTTACGGCAGATCGTTTTATAACCATCACGAGGCCTTTGCGATATGTCGAATTGGTTACGACAAAACGAGTAGTGGTAACACTCGTTTTCATCTGGATTTTCATGGTTTCGAGCATTAGCGTAGCTTGCACCGGGCAACAATTAACCAATCACGATAATAAGTCCCACATTTCAGACAAGACCTCTTCAAGTTATAATTTCTTATTCTTTCTTAATTCTAAAGGTGTTTTACTATCGCAAACAATCTAAAATTTACTGTCGTGCGACTTTTCAGTACATTGGATATAATGATGTGGATAGAAGGCCATCATCTTTAATAAGTAGCCTTTATCCTCCTTACCACTGTCTTATGAAGATCGAGGCACTTTCTTCTTCACGGGGTGTGGTCTTCTTTCTGAGACCGCGTCAGAAGAACATTTTGGCATTTTTCTGTCTGTTGGAAGTCTTTTCAAACCATCAAAATCGTTTCATGGGAAATATGAAGCCGAATTACGATGCTATTGTGAATTAACACCCCACCCCTAAAGTAGGCGAAACAATATTAAATGTTATGTTCCAGTCCCTCTGTCTTGGGTGCGCCTGCGCTTAAAGTGATAGGCTAACATTGTTGAGCTTCAATTTAAAAAATTGTCAAACTTTGATATCTGAGCTACATAGTAGTGTTCATATGGACAAATAAACACCCTAGAATACAAAAGTTTGGAGAGTTACACTGCCAATGGCAAGTTATACATGAATAAACAATAAAACTCGGGGCGAGTTTTATTAACCTAGGTGTACAAACAGTAAGTCTATGGGAGGAAATGGACAAGTGAATCTGGTCAACTTACGATTTTCACTTTTTTAAAGCACTAAATAATCATTTTGAAATACAATTTTTTTCAGGGCTTCATTTTTAGACCTCATCAAAGACATCATGCGGCTCAGATTTTTTTTTAACTGTGGTAAATGTTAGCCAATACCTTTAATAACTTCTCCGCCTTGGAGAAGAAAGGAGAAAGAATATTCATTGATTTCTTTTCAATTCATTTGTTATTTTCCAATTATGAACTTCATTAGCACATCGTTATAGAAAGACCCCTTCAACTCAAAATGAATGCATTTTAGTGTATGTTGCAATACTTTTGAGTAGAGAGGGTAGGTACATGTATTTTGAATTCGTCTATGTTGTCTTGCTGAGGCTCTCAGTCGCACATTCTGTAGCGGTTACAACGAATCATCGCCATCACGAGGTCCTTGCGATATGTTGAATTTCTTCGTCGATACTTTACAAAGCTGTGCACTTTATTGGACAGAGACATTTGTAGCAATGCAACCAATGAGCTTGGGTGAAAAAGGTTGGCATAGTTTCTGAGTTTCCGAAGAAACCCAGTTATCGCTGAATGTGCAATATACAGTCTGTCTCCAAAAAATGGTCCAAGTCAAAATTATGTTTTATTGTATGAAAATCATATCAAACCCAGTAATGTTGGGGTATTGCCATATAGCTAACAGACCATAAATTCCAGTACAATTAATTTCAGTTCATTTGGTTGGGTAAATTCTGAGGTATATTGAATTTTCTGCATTGACGTATACATGCAGGTTCTGCATATTGTTTAAGAAAGAAAACCACTGGGAGTGTGAAAAGTATTGCGTAATCGTTCAAATAAACTGATTTTTCAGGTTGTACATTTCTGATTTCTTATTATTTGTAGAACAAAGGAGATACATAACTGAGAGAAAAGGCCTAAAATAAATGAGATGTGCTTGATCATCATATTGTCAGTGTGAATGCAGTCTGGTAAACAGGAGACATGAACATGTGCAATATAATTTCGAGTAAGGGTTATTTGTATTTATTTTTTTATTTACTAAATAATCAAAAAAATATTGGAAGACAAAATGCATTTGTTAACTGTTTAATTATTGACTTTTGTAATTTCAGTTTTTATGAGTTCTGTGAGTAATATTACCACCAATTCAGTTCTCGTTATGACCAATGCACAAAAATGGGACAAACGTGATTTTCCCTGACTGCACAAAAGTAATCATAACTTTTGATTTATAAAAGTAAACTAAATGGGATTACGTTCATCAGGAAGAAAATGTATTCTACTTTAATATGATAGCAATTACACATACCTTTTGAGAACATTATATTCCCTAAATATTTTTCTCCCGATTGGACCATTTTTTAGACACATGTAGTGGGATTCTATACCAGCCGGTTGTCTCCAAGGGGATGATAAATCCTCATACCCATGACATTTTACTGATGCTGCTATTAGTGCCACTTGCATCATTTATTCCCTGCGTGCTCTACCCGTTCCAGTTCAATCACTGACTCTCATAATTTATGTATCATCCCATTTTCATCTGCTGCAGTTTGCGTGTATATCTATTAACGTGATGAATGCTTCATGACATCTTATCATTTTGATAAGCAATGTTTCCATAGACATAGCTTAAAAATAATCATATTGATACGACTGTCTCATTTTGCGAGCGCACCGCACCGCGCCGTGCGCACTGCACTCGCGGCGCACCGGCGCAAAGCCGAAATCACATTCATTTTGACAAGTTTGTTTTTAGAATACAGGTTTGCTAAATGTATAAGTTTTTAACCCTTAAATCGTGAATCTCTACATCTCTTCTGTTCCATAATGTTGAATATTGATAAATTTCGCCAAAACTAAGTGTATATTTAACATCATGCTTTAATTTGCATACCTTTATTACAATAATCGAAGTATTGACGTGTAGCTGACATGTTTATTTGATTCACAATTGCAAACGATTTCAAATGGGTCTTACGAAATTTGTATTCAAAAATCAAAATATAATCGAATCTTGAGTGCATTCTTTTATTTTGAAAAAATAAAATGTTCAACATTTGACAAGAATTTAGATATTAATGTTGTAAATCCTAATTTGAAAAGATTCCCATTTATATTGACAAGTATGTTTTTAGAGAATAGGTTTACTGAATGCATCAGTTTTTGACCCTTAAATCGTGAATCTCTGCATCTCTTCTGTTCCATTATGTTGAATATTGATAAAACACGCAAAAATGTAAGTGTATTACATGCATTTAGCATCATGCTTTAATTTGTATTGACGCGTAGCTGACACGTTTATTTGACTTATGATTGCTTTATAATTATCGTTGACCCTGAAAAGATGGATGTAAGCATTTTATTTTTAATTACAATACAGACGATGTACCAAAATTATCCACACTTTGTTTACGCAAGCCTGCCTTAATTTGCATATTTTATGTCACAATATTATATGTAAACATGTTGGGGATATGTTGACTAATGAAGTGTGTCAGTCTTATCTCTCACATTCAAAATTTGTGTCTCGGAAAGATGGATGTAAGCATTTTATTTTTAATTACAATACAGAGGATGTACCAAAATTATCCGCACTTTGTTTACGCAAGCCTGCCTTAATTTGCATATTTTATGTCACAATATTATATGTAAACACATTCAAAATATGTGTCTCGATATTTCATTTGTGCTACAATCTGTGATAATGACCAAACTTTGCCCCCAAATTTGCCCCCAAAAATGTTTTTTCACCAAGGATGGCCTTAATTTATATTTTGTAACGTGATAGAGTTCTCTAGTAATCTAAACATTCAAAAACTTCGATAAAAATGTGCAAATTAACTCAAGAGTGCCAAGACGTAAACCTATATTTCAGCACATCTTTGTGAATATTTGTTATAGCATTTCATAAAATGTCCTTTTTTTCTATTCTGATTTATATTTTGTGATGTGATAGAGTTCTCTGGTAATTTCGGGAATTATTCAAATATGAACTGTGACCCCCAACATATAAGTCCGGATGAACAGGTTTCCTCAGTTTTGATTGGGATATAGTGAAATTGTATGTTTCCATAATTAAGACAATTATTTGCATACATTTGCCTAAAAATAATATACAGCACTTTTTGAATTTGGCAACGCAGCAAATAGTCTTCTTTGCATTTTCTGATGAAACATAGATATTGGCATATCAGTTTGCCATTATAAGAAGAAATTAACAAAGATATATAACAAGTTATTCGCCTTTTTTTCCAAACAATCTTGCCTTCATTTGCATGTTGTGTGACAAAATGTGTATGTTAACTTGTTGATAATATCATTAACTTAAGTTATGAGTTTTTACTCTTATCTTTCTACATTAAAACATAAGTCTTGATACCGTATTTCAGCTAAAATCGTAAAAAAAAATGCCACAAATTGCGCCAAATAGTGATTTTCACCGATGACGGCCCTAATTTGCATATTATGACGTCATAGAGTCATCGGATTAATTAGAGATTACATATCGTGTATGACCATCCAAAGCATAAATCGAGATCAAATATGAGAATAAGTTTTGATTGAAATGTATTAAAACTGTATGTTTTTGTTACACTGACACTACACTGATTAATTTGCATAAAAACAACACGTGGGACATGTTTTGACGTTGGCAACATAGGAAGTGATAAAAACTATTGTCGCATCCTATTCTTCGGATTTATCAGTGTTGAAACCCATAAAGAGTTGAAAAGGTATTTAAACATTAATATTATTCAAAGTCATGGTACTCACAGATCATGAATAAATACAGTTTTCTTAACACCTGCTAACATTTAACCAGCATTAAAAAAAATATGTGAGGCTACATAATCCCCCCATGCTACCATTTATTTTTTAACTGTTCTCTGCTCATTTCGGTTAGCAAAGAATGACTTCCTCAATGGTTTACGAATCACCTAATTTTCCTACCTCGGTTTTGGTGTATATCTAACTAAAACAAGTGAAATACCTAATGTTGATTTGATGTTATAAAAGGGCAAATCTGATATAGGAATAAATTTTCGGATAAGTAACGTTTCCAAAGTTTCCGTAGACACTGCTTTAAAAATAATAACAAATCATTTATGAACAGTTATCACTGACGCTATAAGCTACCGTCATTGTTCTGCAACCCATCATCTCATTATCCGACACTACGTTGCAGTAAACAGGTGTGATTAGTTCAAAGCTCTAGCTGTTTGGAAAACTATTATGGGATGTCGATCATGAAGCTCGAATGTGACACCGCGTGCCATTGGTTTCCTTGCAGAACAAAACATGGCACTTTTGAATTGTATGACTGGAGATGCGTCAGGCGACATTTATTTATCCTGTGATCAGGTGGCGAGAGTAGACAAGACTGGGCAATAGCGGCTTATATAAAGTGAAAGTGTTTAAAGTTGTCGATGTCTTGTCAATGAATGGTGTTCACTTTATACAAATATTGCAGAGTCAGACCGTACCGCAACCATGCAAGAGGTTTATCCATGGTGATCCTAACACGAAATCTTAAACGCTAATCCCCTCGAGCTTGAGCTCACATTTGGGTGAAACCCATCAACAGCTTCATAAGTTCTATGATGTGCCACAACTTGACTAAAGGTTACGTTTGGCTATGTTTTCACCATTGACCAGAAATGGGGCGACGCCATTTCATGAAATTTAAAACAGAAATTGTGTAAGGATACTGATAATTTGGGTGATTCAAACTGTTCTTATACTGTGAATTTCATTTACAATCGACGATGGATACAGGATGAATTGGCTAATTATTACTGACAACAAATTGCCGAGTCTTTCCAGCCGTATAAAATTCAGGTTGTTACTCTTATGCCGGCCTGTAATCTCGTCATCGTTTAGGAGAACGCGACTCGTCATGCTTGTCTGTTTTCAGAGCTAATCGTCTGCGGACACCGACGAACTTTATCCTCACCAGCCTCGCAGTGAGCCGATCTACTGACTAGGCTTGTGGGAATACCGTTACAAATGTACCGACCGACAATCGTCACAAACGAACTTCACCTGTTTCCGCCCGCTGCTAACACTCGGTACTTTGAAGTCTTCTAACATCATCTTTTGTGGACTGTCGATCGTTCATACTTGTAAGCAGTAACAGCGGATCGTATATAGCCATCACGAGGCCTTTGCGGTATGTCGAATTGGTTACGACAAAACGGAGTTTTAATAACCTTTTGTTTTCATCTGGATGTCGTGTTTCATGTTCTATTATAGTTCTGAGCATAAGTGCGCACGAACATTCCGAAGAATTGATAACTTGTACTAGGCAGAATCATGCCAATATCATTGAGATCGTACTTCCGTAGTTTTACTGCTCGCTTTCTTGTTGCTGTGTTGCACCACTTTAGTTAGTGGTAAAATGTTTTCGAATATTAACATATAGGGCGTTAAACAATCAATTCAAGGTACGGCAAATCGCCCGAAAATGCACATTCGCGTGCAACAGACAGCATGGTAAACAGCGGGTCAGTAAAGGGCCAGGCGAAAACGATCTTTTTTAATGGTAGGTGTGTTCTTTATCTGCTGATTCGCAGTCTGCGTATGGCTAGGCCCTTAACGCTAACCGTATCCCAATGGAACAGGACTAACTTCAATGCGCAACGGTTTGCTGCAACAATTATTAACAGTCTACATTGGGCAGTTCGCCGCCTGCAAATCGCAATTTATTTTATTCTTATAAAGACCAGATATTTTCCCCGAGAAGAAATTCCTAAAAATTGCAAAGTCTTACGGAACTGATTAAAATGTAGATAATATTCCGTAATCGCCCTTTCGACATAGTCCGATTTTTGAATATTCCACGTGTTGTTTTAATAGAAAAGGGCGGTCCATATTTGTATGTATTTGTATTGTTTTAATGAACTACTTACTGTAATTTTTCGAACTAATGAATTGGGCTAAATTTTGCAAGGAAAACAATTGTTGCGTCTTTCGCCGTGTAAAATTTAAGCTGTTACTCGTTATACTGCTACCGATCTTTGCATCATTAAGGAAACGCGCTCGTCATCTTGTCTATTTTCAGAAGCTATCGTCTGCGAACACGCGGCAAACCTTTTTGCTCAACAAGCCTCGCGGTGACCGATCTATAGTAACAGGCCTCGTGGGATTCCATTACAGATGTAACCAGACAATTTTTCACGATTGACCTGTACATCAGCCACGTACTTTGCATTTTCTACGTTGGCCTTTTGTTCAACTTAAACCCCGTGAGACGATTTGATTTTGCTACAACACGCATAAGACGACACCTGCACGAAGTTAACTCGTACTTAAGTCTCCAACGGTTTAATTCAATCGCTCATAGCTTGCAGTGGTTACGGGCAAGATTCGTTTATAACGCATCACGAGGCCTTTGCGATCATGTCCGAATTGGTTACGACAAAACAGTAGTGGTAACACTCGTTTTCAATACTGGATTTTCATGTTTCGAGCATAGCGTAGCTATGCACACGGGGGCAACAATTAACGCAATCACGATAATAGTCCCACATTTTACAGACAAGACGCTCTTCAAGTTAATAATTCTTTATTCCTTTCTTAATTCTAAAGGTGTTTTTAACTATCGCAAACAATCTAAATTTCTGTCGTGGCGACTTTTCAGTACATGGATATAATGATGTGGATGAGAAGGCCATCATCTTTTAAATAAAAGTAGCCTTTACCTCCTTACCACTGTCTATGAAGATCGAGCACTTCTTCTTCACGGGGTGTGGGTCTTCTTTCTGAGACGCGCGTCAGAAGAACATTTTGGCATTTTTCTGTCTGTTGGAAGTCTTTCAAACCCATCAAATCGTTCATGGGAAAATATGAAGCCGAATACGATGGCTATTGTGAATTAACACCGCACCCTAAAGTAGGCGAAACCAATATTAAAGTAAATGTTATGTCCAGTCCTCTGTCTTGGGTGCGCCTGCGCTTAAAGTGATAGGACTAAACATTGTGAGCTTCAATTTAAAAAATTTCAAAACCTTTGATATCTGAGCTACATAGTAGTGTTCATATGGAGCAAATAAACACCTAGAATAACAAAAGTTTTGGAGAGTTACACTGCCAATGGCAAGTTTTATACATGAATAAACAATAAAACTCTCGGGCGAGTTTTATTAAACCTAGGGTAACAAACAGTAAGTCTATGGGAGGAAATGGGAAAGTGAACTGGTCAAAACTTACCGATTATTCACTTTTTTAAAGGCACTAATAATAATCATTTTGAAAATACAATTTTTTTCAGGGCTCATTTTTAGACCTCATCAAAGACATCATGCGGCTCAGATTTTTTTTAAAACTGTGTAAATGTTAGGCCAATACCTTAAAATAACTTCTAATCACGCCTTGAGAAGAAAGGAGAAGAATATTCATTGATTCTTTTCAATTCATTTGTTATTTCAATTATGAACTTCATTAGGCACATCGTTATAGAAAGACCCCTTCAACTCAAATGAAAATGCATTTTAGTTATGTTGCAATACTTTTGAGTAGAGAAGGGTAAGGTACATGTATTTTGAAATTCGTCTATGTTTGTCTTGGCTGAGGCTCTCTAGTCGCACATTCTGTAGGCGGTTACAACGAATCAATCGCCATCACGAGGTTCCTTGCGATTTGTTGAATTTCCTTTTCGTCGATACTTTACAAAGCTGTGGCACTTTATTGGACAGAGACATTTGTAGCAATGGCAACCAATAGCTTGGGTGAAAAAGGTTGGGCATAGTTTCTAGTTTAACGAAGATAAACCCTACGTTTGCCAGTTATCCGCTGAATGTGCAATATACCAGTCTGTCTCCAAAAAATGGTCCAAGTCAAAATTAATGTTTTATTGTAATGAAAATCATATCAAACCCTAGTAATGTTGGGTATTAGCATATAGCTAACAGAACGGCATAAATTCCAGTAAGCAATTAATTATCAGTTCATTTGGTTGGAGTAAATCTCTGAAGGTATATTGAATTTTCTGCATTGACCGTATACATGCAGTTTCTGCATATGTTTAAGAAGAAAAGCCACTGGGAGGTGAAAAGTATTGCGTAAATCGTTGCAAATAAACTGATTTTTTCAGGTTGTTACATTTCTGATTTCTTATTATTTGTAGAACAAAGGAGATAGAAAATAACTGGAGAAAGGCCTAAAATAAATGAGATGTGGCTTGATCATGCATAATTGTCGAGTGTGAATGGCAGTCTGTAAACAGGAAGACATGACATCGTGCAAATATAATTTCGAGTAAGGGTTATTTGTATTTATTTTTTATTTACTTAAATACTCAAAAATATTGGGAAGACAAAAAGTGCATTGTTAACTGTTTTAATTATTGACTTTTGTAATTCATTTTTATAGAGTTCTCTGTGAGTAATATTACCACCAAATTCAAGTTCTCGGTTATGACGCAATGCAGACATCAGGAATCGTTTTCAGCAGTCTGTTAAACACAACAATGCAATAGGTTTTTGGGTTGCTATTATTGTAACACATATCTTAACGGGGTATATTGTGTCTCATCACCTTATTGAGAACGTTTCACTCCTTTTTAGGACTACGCGTCCATCTATTTTTTTTTCGTGATGTGTGCAGTGTTGAAGCATAACGTGTTGCAAACGGTTTTTAACATTAAATGTTTAAAGTCATGGTACTCAAAAATGCATGAATAAATAAGTTTGCTTAATGTATCATTTAAAAGAGCATAAGTCAAATTCTATTTTAAAAATATTTTTGCAATCATACGCCCCATTGCTTTCCCAGAATAGGTCTTTATTTTAGGGTTCTGTGTTTTTCTGGGACGCACTGTATAATGTGATGAGGGGCCAGGGCCATGTACATTGGTATTGTATTATGTAGACTGCAATATGAATGTTGTATTGTATTGTTGAATTACAGCCCCTGAAGAAAGCTTGGCGTTTGAATAAAGATTCAGGTGAACTAGCTACGCCTGTAATTGTCATTTATATTGCAGTCAATATATAATATATATATGATCATATTTCAAACTGCAAATCGTATTTCCAAATAAGCACCACACACAGTTCGGTGATTTGAAAAAGAGGAAAATGCATTTTTTGGCCAAGAGTTTGTACAGCTGCTATGTAAAACAAAAATTTAATTTGCAATGTTTTTTTTATTTTGTCATGCATTTTGGTCTTGATTTTTATTCCATATTTCGAAGTTACAAGATATTAATAAAGTACAACTTAATAAAATAAAAAAGTGCAAATTATGTCTGTAATCCAACGTTTTCATACGGCAAATACCCTGTTTCCAAACATTATGGATATGTTTACTTTAAACCCAAATATACACTACTATAACACTAGAACTTCCGAGTAAAATCCACCAGTAGAAATTTTGCAGTACCACATAAAAAGAAGTACCCTCGTCACACATGTCCAGCTCTTTGGAATACAATAAATTCCCACATCTTTAATACGCAAAATAATAATTCATTCAAAGAACAGTGTAAAAAAAAACTCCTGTTGCTCTAGCTTATTTTGTTCGTTTGCTTTTATGTCTTTATTTCAGATCATAATTCGACGTATACCCCTCCTTACTAAAATGCAGATCCTGCCTATTACTGAATTAGGAAACGGCACTATTTATGTTTAAAATGTGTAACAACTCACTTTCAGATGTATTTAACGAATATTTTATTTTAAATTCTTCTTTCCATAACTACAATACAAGAAATTCTCAACATATTCATATTCCATTTAATCGCACATCTATTTCACAATCTTCAATATTTTATCATAGTCCAGTTCTCTGGAATAACCTACAAATCTCAATTAAAGAAAGTAAGACAGTAAAACAGTTCAAACGACTATACAAACATCACCTCTTTGGCATTCTCAATCATGTAATATAGTTTATGAATATGGTATATGTTTCCCCATCTTAATTGCATTTATGTTAAATTGTCATTGTGTTATTTTTCTCTATTTTTTCTCGTAGTAGTCTAATGTTTATATCGTATATTTGTC